>JAJPUD010023436.1:0-19986 GCA_023553655.1 Myrmecobius fasciatus
AAATTGTGAAAACTTTAAGGAATGTTGTAGCTAAATTCCTAAATTATTGGATCAAAGAGAAAATACTGCACCTAGCCAGGAAGCACAATCAGGATTATTCAGTACCTAGCAGTTCCTACTTCAGAAGATCAAAGGGCCTGGAATATGGTATTCTGGAAGCAAAAAAGCTTGGACTACAATCAAGAATCAACTACCAAGCAAAACTAAGCATTATCTTTCAGGGGTGAAAAAAAGAATATTCAATGAAATAAGAGGATTTTCAATCATTTTTTTGATGAAAAGATCAGAGCTGAGCAAAAAATTTGATCTTTAAATACAATATTCAATGGAAGCATAAAAAGAGAAATTTTCAGATCATGATGTAATAAAAAAACATGTGTAACAAAGGGCCAAGAAAAAAATAAACCAAAAATTAATTGGAAACTAAATAATCAAATAATAAATAATAAATGGGTCAAACAATAAATAATGGGAACAATCGATAATTTCATCCAAGAGAATGACAAAAATGAGCCAAAAATAAGGCAAAGCAGTTCTTAGGGGAAAATTTACATCTCTAGATGGCTATGTAAATAAAATGGAGAAAGAGAAGATCAATGAATTGGGCATGCAATTTAAAAAGTTAGAAAAAGAACAAATTAAAAATCACCTATTAAATACCAAATTAGAAATTCTGAAAATTAAAGAAGAAATTAATAAAATTGAACACAAGAAATCTATTGAACTAATAAATAAAAGTAAGAGTTGGTTTTATGAAATAACCAGCAAAATAGATAAACTTTTGGTTAATTTGATTAGAAAAAGGAAAGAAGAAAACAATTACCAGTATCAAAAATGAAAAGGGTGAAGTTACCACCAATGAAGATAAAATTGAAACAATAATTAGGAGTCATTTTGCCCAATTGTACACCAATAAGTTCGATAATTTAAAGGAAATGGACGAATACTTACAAAAATATAGATTGTCCAAATTTATAGATGAGGAAATAAATTACTGAAATAATTCCATTTCAGATAAAGAAACTGAACAGTCATTAATGAACTCCCTATGAAAAAAATCCCCAGGGTCAGATGAATTTAAAAGTTAATTCTACCAAACATTTAAAAAACAATTAATTTTAATATTATATAAACTATTCAGAAAGATAGGGATGAAAGGAGTCCCATCAAATTCCTTTTATGACAGAGATATGATGCTGATACCTAAATCAGGAAGGACTAAAACAGAGAAAGAAAATTATACACCAATTTCCTTAGTGAATATTGATGCAAAAAAACTAAAATAAAATATTAGCAAAGAAATTATAGAAAGTTATTATCAGAATAATGCACTATGACCAAGTACTACCAGGAGTGCAGGGCTGTTTCAATATCAGACAAACTATCAGCATAATTGACCATTATATTCATATTTAAAAAGTGCTCTAAATCACTACTGATTAAAGGCAAATTAAGACAACTCTGAAGTACCACTTTACATCTCTCAGATTGGCTAAGATGACAGAAAAATGAAATGATAAATGTATGAGGGGATGTGGGAAAACTGAAATACTAGTACATTGATGGAGTTGTGAAGTGATCCAACCATTCTGGAGAGCAATTTCAAACTATGTCCAAAGGGCTATCAAACTGCACAAACTCTTGATCCAGTAGTGTTTCTACTTGTCTGTATCCCAAGAGATCATAAAAACTGGAAAAAGACCCATATGTACAAAAATATTTGCAGCAGCTCTTTTGGTAGTTTCAAAGAACTGGAAAGTGATTGAATGCCTATTGGGGAATGGCTGAATAAGTTATGGTACAAGATTGTAATGGGATATTACTATTCTATAAGAAATGATGAGCAGGCTGATTTCAGAAAAACCTGGAAAGACTTACATGAACTGATGCTAAGTGAAATGAGCAGAATCAAAAGAACATTATACACAGCAACAAGAATACTATGTGATGATTAACTGTGATGGACTTGCTTTTTTCAACAATGAAGTGATTCAAAGCAACTATACTTGTGATTGAAAAAGCCATCCCTATCCAAAAAGAGAATTATGGAGATTAAATGTATATCAAAGTATACTATTTTCATCTTTGTTGTTGCTTTTGGTGGTGGTGCTGGTTGGCTTGGTTTGGTTTTCTTCTTTTTTTCTCACGTGTTTTCTTTTCCCATTTGATCTGATTTGTTTTTCATAGCATGAAGAATATGGAAATATATTTACAAGAACTGCACGTGTTTAACCTATATCAGATTGCTTGTTGTCTAGCGCATGGCTTTGGGAAGAAGAGAAAAAAAAATTGTAACACAATATTTTACAAAAGTGAATGTTTAAAACAATCTTTGCATATATTTGGAAATATAGATATATAGAGATATAGATATATAAAATACAGAGAAACATGGAAAGATTTGTATAAACAAAGTAACTAAATGCAGCAAAACAATGTGGAAATTATGACAATCCAATTGGAGAGAGCCCCATCAACAATCTTACAAAAATAAATGCTATTCAAATATAATGATCAGACTTGGCCCCAAAGAAAAGAGGGGAAATGTCGCTTTGTTCATTCTTCCCTGAGATGGGGTACTATGGATGTAAAATGTTGCATGCACTGCTGGTTCAGGGGATGTTAGTTTAACAGAACTAGTTTTTTTCCCTCTTTTTTATTTTAATATTTTTTTATTCCTTGTTATAAGGATGAATGTCTGTGTGGGGAAGACAGAATAGGAATATATTTGGAAATAAGAGTGATTTTAATCAATTAAAAAAATTAAAAGGATAAAGGAATGAAATTAAATCTCATTCAGTTGACTTTAAAGAAGAGTGAGAGCAAACCCATTTTAGGAAAATCTGAGAGAAATGGTAGTTCTCCTTAGACATATAAGGGTTCTTGGCAGCAATTGGAGTAAGGAAGATGTGACCAGGCTGCCACCTAATCAGTTATTGGATGCAGCATACTAGAGTGTCTAGAAAAGAACAGTTCATGTATGACTGGGTTTGAAATTTGATAAATTCCAGTCTCTTTTCTCGCTGAGGTCATTTCTTGACAAAATCAGGAAGTCACAAAAGAGAATAAGTTTATGTGTTTGAAGAGAGGGAAAAAGGGAGAAAAACATAGATGGAAAATTCCTTTTAATAAAAAGAGAAAAAAAGTAGTAGCTACCTTGAGAAATCAAGAAGAAGAGGGAGCAGGGAGAGGAATGATTAAATTGATTGATAGATTAATGATAGATGAAAGACAAGCTGGGGGAGGAAGGGAAAGAGAGAGACAGAGACAGACAAAGGAACAGAGAGACAATGAGATAGAGAGTCATATTCACACACAGAGAGATTCTTGTTTTCCCTTTTTAATATTATTAAGTAAAACTTTCCCAATTCACTTTTATCGTGAGTATTAATATTCAATATGATGTCTTTAAGGCCCTGCAATATCACAAATCTTCAGATTCCTCAAAGAAAGATTAAATGGTATTTATAGTTATCATGTATTTTAATTCTCTTAAAATGAATAAATCACATATATGTAAAATATATTATAATTATTCTAATGGAAAGATATGTTTTAACTGGATACCCTTTCACACAATCATATAAGGTAACAATTCCCTGTGTTTTATACTGTTTTTTTTTTCAGAAATCGAAGTTTAGAAAATCATTTCTCCCACCTCCTTAATCTCCAGAGTTTTAACACCAATTTATCTATCTCCCTATGAATCCCGGTTTTCTTAATTTTGGTATGGTATAATATTAATGAATCTCCGGAGCAAAGAGTCTTATTTTAATTAACCTTTTTCCAAATGCATTTCTTTGCTTGCTTTTGGTTCAGAATTATCATTTCATTGGCTAAAGGAAACTCTCATTGAGAAAAAATTTCCCCTACTAATACAAAGCAGCACTTTTTTTCTTTTCTTTTTTTTCCTTTTTTAGTTTATTTTTAATGTGCATTGTTTTATGAATTATGTTAGGAAAGAAAAATCAGAGCAAAAGGGAAAAAAGATGAGAGAGATTTTTTAAAAATCAGAAAAAAGAAGTGAACAAAGCATGCCTTGATTTACATTCAGTCTCCTTACTTCTTTTTTTGGTTGCAAAAGGCATTTTTCTGTTCAAAGTCTATTGGTATTGCTTTGGATCACTGAACCACTGAGAAAAATCAAGCCTTTCATAGTTGATCACTATATATTGTTGCTGTTATTGCATAAAATATATTCCTGGTCCTACTTATTTTGGTCATTTAAATCTTTCCAGGTCTTTCTATAATCAGCTTGCTCATCTTTTTTTTTTTTTAAGAACAATGATATTCCATTATCTTCATGTACAACAATTTGTTCAGCCATTCCTCAATTGATGGGTATTTATTCTTTTTTCCAATTCTTTGCTACTACAAAAAGAACTGCTACAAATATTTTTGCTCATGTGGGTCCTTTTCCCTTTATGATTTCCTTGGAATACAGACCCAGTAGTGTCACTGCTGGGTCAAAAGATATACACAGTTTTATAGCCCTTTGGGCATAGTTTCTGATTGTTCTCCAGAATGGTTTCACAACTCCACCAGCAATGCATTTTCCCATATTCCCTCCAACATTTATCATTATCTTTTCCTGTCATCTTAGCCAATCTGAGAGATGTAAGATGATATCTCAGAGTTGTTTTAATTTGCATTTCTCTAATCTATAGTGATTTAAAGCATTTTTCCATATAACTATAGAAAGCTTAAATTTTGTCATCTGAAAATTGTCTGTTCATAATCTTTGACCATTTATCAAATGGAGAATGATCAGTATTCTTAGAATTTTTTGAGACAATTGGGGTTAAGTTACTCACCCAGGGTCACACAGCTAGGGTCACACACAATGTCTGAGTCCAGATTTGAACTCAGGTCCTCCTGACTTCAGAGCTGGTGCTCTATCCACTTTGCCACCTAGCTGCCCTTTATTCTTAGAGTTATTTATCAGAAATACTGGCTGTAAAGATTTCACCCCCAATTTTATACTTCATTTTAACTTTGTTTCTTTTGGTTTTGTTTGTGCAAAACCTTTTTGATTTAATGTAATCAGAGTTGTTAATTTTGCCTTTAATAATTTTCTCTGTGTTTTCATTGATCACAAATTCTCCTTTCTCCAAAGATCTGATAGGTAAATTATCCCTTGTTTTCCTAATTTGTTTATGCCCAAATCATGTATCCATGTTAACCTTATTTTGGTATGAGGTGTGACATGTAAGTCTATGCCAAGTTTTTGACATATTATTTTCCAGGTTTCCCAGCAATTTTTGTCACAAAGTGAGTTCTTATTCCAGAATCTGGAGTTTGGGAGTTTATCAAATGCTAGATTGCTTTAGACCTCACTTATTGTATTTTGTGTATCTAATCTATTCCACTGCTCCACCACTCTATTTCTTAGCCACTATCAAACAGTTTTGATTAATGCTGCTTTATAAGATAGTTTTTTATTATGGGAGCAACCTGCTAGTGGCTGCTGGGAAATCTAATTCTGATTAGCAAAATAGATCCCTTCATGTGAGAGGATGATAACAATAGAAAATTTTTTTATTTCCCATTCACAAGCAATAACTGCATCAGTAAAGGCTGATTTGAAATTCTTTCAAGTGTGTTATAATTCACAGCTATGAGGGCTTTTGGAGAATCTACATGCCCCTTCACAATTAAGCATGGTCCTCAACAAGATTTAGGTTTGATACCACTAAGCCACCATCCTTTGTATTTTTTTCATTAATTTCCCTGTTATTTTTGGACTTTTGTTCTTCCAGATGAAATTTTATTATTTTTTCTAGTTCTAAAATAATGTTTTAGCAGTTTGATTGGTATGACACTGAATAAGTAGGTTAATTTAGGCAGAATTGTCATTTTTATTTTATTAGATTGACCTAGGTATGAACAATTTATATTTTTCCAGTTATTTAGATCTGATTTTATTTTTGTGATCAGTATTTTGTAATTGTGTTCATATAGTTCTTGTTTTGTCATGGCAAGTGGACCCCAAATATTTTATTTTGTCTATGGTAATTTTAAATGGAATTTCTTTTTCTATCTCTTGCTGATGGGCTTGTCAGTAATATATAGAAATGCTGATGATTTGTGTGAGTTTATTTTATAGCCTGCAACTTTGCTAAAGTATTAAGTTGTAGTAGATTTTGGATGATTTTCTAGGATTCTCTAAATATATCATATCATCTGCAAAAAGTGATAGTTTTATTTCCTCATTGCCTATTTTAATTCCTTTAATTTCTTTTTGTTTTTTTTTTATTGCTAAAGCCAACATTTCTAGTACAAGTTGAATAATAGTGGTAATAATGGGCATGAGTGTTTCACCCCTGCTCTTATTGGAAATATGTCATTTCTCTCCATTAAAAATAATGCTTACTGTAAGTTTTAGAGAGATACTGCTTATTATTTTAAGGAAAAGTCCCTTTATCCCTTTGTTCTCTTCTAGTGTTTTCAAGAGGAATGAGTGTTATATTTTGTCAAAAGCTTTTTTCTGCATCTGTTGAGATTATCATATGATTTCTGTTGGATTTGTTATTGATATTATTATTGATATTGATTGTGGTAATAGTTTTCCTAATATTGAATGAACCCTCATTGTTGGTATAGATCCCAGTTGGTCATAGTATATTACCCTGCTGATATTTGCTGCAATATCTTTTCTAATATTTTATTTTAAATTTTTGCATCAATATTCATTAGGGAGATTGGTCTATAAATTTCTCTCTCTGTTTTGGTCCTTTCAGATTTAGGTATCAGTGTCATATTTGTGTCATAAAAGGAATTTGGCAATAGTCCTTTTTTACCTATTTTTCCAAATAATTTACATAGTACCGAACATTAATTTTTCTTTAAATATTTGGTAGAATTCACTACTGAAACCATCTGGCCCTAGAGATTTTTTCTTAGGGAGTTCATTGATGATTTGTTCAATTTCTTTTTCTAAAATGGGACTATTTAAGTATTTTATCTTCTCTTCTGTTAATCTCAGCAGTTTATTCTTTTGTAAATATTCATCTATTTCCACAGATTGTCAGGGTTGCTGCCATGGGGTTGTGCAAAATATCTCCTAATTATTTGTTTAATTTCTTTTTTGTTGGTGGTTAGTTCCCCCCTTTCATTTTTGATCCTGGTGATTTGGGGGTTTTTTCCTTTCCTTTTTTTTGATCAAATTAACCTAAGTTTTATATATTTTGTTAGTTTTTTCATAAAGCTAAGTCTTAGTTTTGTTTATTAGTTCAATAGTTTTCTTAGTTTCTATTTTATTAATCTCTCCTTTGAGTTTCAAAATTTCTAATTTGGTATTTAATTGGGGCTTTTAAATATGTTCCTTTTCTAACTTTTTTAGTTGCATGCCTAATTCATTGATCTCCTCTTCTCTATTTTATTTATGTAGGTATTTAGAGATATAAAATTTGCCCTAAGAATTGCTTTGACTACATCCCATAGTGTTGGTATGTTATCTCATTATTGTCATTTTCTTGGAAATTATTTAATTTCCAATTGGTTTTTAATCTATCTTTTCCTGACCTTTTATTGAATATAATTTTTATTACATTGTAGTCTGAAAAGAAAGCATTTACTATTTCTGCCTTTTTATTTGATTTATTTTTTATTTGATTGTGAGGTTTTCATGCACATTTAATACCTGGACAATTTTTGTGTAGGTACCATGTACTGCCCTATTCTGTCCCTATTCCATTTTCTCCAGAGGTCTATCATATCTATATTTTCTAGGATCCTATTAACCCCTCTAGTTTCTTTCTTGTTTATTTTGTGGTTAGATTTGTCTGATTCTGAAAGGAAGAGGTTGAGGTCCCCCACTAGAATAATTTTGCTGTCTATTTCTTCCTGTAACTGGCTTAAAATCTTCTCTAGGAATTTGCCTGCTCTATCACTTGGTGCATACACATTTAATTATGGTACATGAATGTTATGCAATATTATTTTTCTATAAGAAATGATCAGCAGGATGATTTTAGAGAGGCCTGAAGAAACTTACATGAACTAATGCTAAGTGAAATGCACAAAACCAGGAGACCATTATACACAGCAACAACAATATTATACAATGATCAATACTGATGGACATGGTTCTCTTTAACAATGAGGTGATTTAGGCCAATTCCAATGATTTTGGGATGAAGAGAGCCATCTATACCCAGAGAGAGGACTATGGGAACTGAATGTGGTCACAACACAACATTTTCACTCTTTTTGTTGTTGTTTGCTTGCATTTTGTTTTCTTTCTCATTTTCCTCTTTTTGATCTGATTTTTCTTGTGCAACAAGATAATTGTACAAATATGTATACATATATTGGATTTAACATATATTTTACCATGTTTAACATATATTGGATTGCTTGCCATCTAGGGAAGGAGGTGGGGGGAAGGAGAGGAAAATTTGGAACACTAGATTTTGCAGGGATCAATGTTGAAAAATTATCCATGTATATGTTTTGAAAATAAAAAGTTTTAATAATACTAAAAAAGAGGTTATAGTCTTGGAGTTTTGCAATAATGTTCCTTGGGATTTTCCCTGTGAAATCTTTTCACAGAAATGATTGATGAATTCTTTCAATGAGTATTTCTGCCTCTGTTTGTAGAATATTGAAGCAGTTTTCCTTAATGACCTCTTGTAGAATGCTATCCAGGCTCTTTTTCTGGTCATGGCCTTCAGGTAGGACAATAATTTTTAAATGGTCTCTTTTAGATCTATTTTTCCAAGTTGGCTGCTTTGCTAGTGAGGTACTTGACATTTTCTTCCATTTTTCATTTTTTTTGTTTATTTGATTCATTCTTGCTGTCTCACAAAGTCATTAACTTCTTTTGCCCTGTTCTAGTTTTTAATGTGTGATTTTCTTAAGTCATCTTTTGTATCTCTTTTTCCATTTGGTTTATTTTACTTTTTAAGGAGTTGTTTCCATCAGACAATTTTTTCCTTCCTTTTTCAAACTGTTGATTCTTTTATGCCTCTCTCATTTCTTTTATCATCATTTCTTCTACCTCTCTTATTTGTATTTTAAAGTCTTTTATTAACATTTCCAAGAAGCTTCTTTAGGTGTGAGACCAATTTATCTCATTCTTTGAGATCTATTATGTGGACATTCTGTCCCCCTCTGAGTTTGTGTTTTGATCTGTGCTGTAACTACAGTAGCTTTCTATGGTCAACTCTCCTTTTTGGTTCTTGCTCATTTTCTTTCCTTTTCTTTTGGTATTGCTTCTGTTTTTACTTTTAAGATGGAGCTCTGCTCCTGGGGTAAAGGTTGCACTGTGCCAAGTTTCCTGTGGTTTTTGAGCCCAGGGTCCTCTTGTGCTTGTGGGGGTAGTTTTGCCTGTTCTTTTCAAGAAACACCCTACTTTCCCAGAGTTTTCTTTCTAAGTGAGACTGGAAGCTGTCCTCCTGATTTGCTTCTCTACTGAGTCAAGACTAAGGATCTTAGCTGCTGATTTGCTGTGATTAAGACCCTCTCACTGGCTTTCCAAGAGTCTATCTGACCTGGGCTGAACACTCCAGTGAGACTGACTTTTCTTGAAGTTTTTTTTCAATTTATCTTGAACTGGGGAGCAATTTCATTCCATTGGATTCTGTTCAGAAGCTTAGTTTCATGTGTTTTTTGAGGAAAAATGGGAGAGCCATCTTGCTCCATCCACAGAACCCATGACTGGGATCAGCAGCACCTTTTTCTGCAGGGTAACTAAAAAATTGCCTGTCAACACTGAGAGTTTAAATGTTGTGGTGGTCTGTGATTATTTAATCAGTATGTATCAGAGGATGGAACTAAATCCAGGTGTTTTTGATTGAAAGCTGATTTCTAATACACTATTCTAAGCCACAATTCTATGTGGCTTTTTCTTCAATGCGTAATATAGTTGATGGTAAGAAATGCTGATGATGTCCGTCATAAGTTTAATTCTTTCTCTGCTACTTACTTTGATAATAGGACAAGTTGCTTATCATTTCTGAGCCTTTTTCTCTCCTCTATAAAATGGGAATAATAATCAAAGTTATAACTAGGTTAGAGTGATTAGAGCTTTGCACAGGGCACAAAAATGTAGAGGGTGCTGATAGGACTTCAGATACTTCAGCAACATAGAAATAATTGAGCTTAGCATGCAGTAGCAAAAATAATTAATTACTGTAGAAGCTACCAGATGGCATGAGTTTCATCCACCTGGCAGTAGCTCCCCCAATGAGTTCCACCCCAGCCTGACCCCACTTGCCCACAATGCATACCCATTATATCCTAATTGGAGCAAGAGCAGAATTTGCTAGTTATAGCTCTGATAATAATAACAATGATAACTCACATTTATGTAACATTCTGAGGCTTACAAAGTACTTCCTCATAATAACATTAGTAAGGAATACCCACAGGCAGAGCAGGTATTATTAGCCCTATTTTACAGATTTTCTTTGAACAATATTCAGCATAGTCCTAGCCATAAACAGATGCTCAATAGGCATTTTTTGACAATGAGAAGCAGTTCACAGATGTACAACATTGCAAAAGGCAGCTAAAGAGTCATCATTCCCCATGGCCTCTATTTCAGTTTCTCCATTTGTATATAAGATAAAAATCCCCTAAGTATTTCATTTCACAATGAACTTGACTCCTTAAAACCATAACTACCATGTCTCTCACAGAACTGGGGGAGTGGGGTGCGTGTTGCTAAATTAGATACTATATAAATAAAACTGCTTGGACTTGTAATGATCCCTCTCATTTCTATGGTGCTTGATCATTTTTATCATCCTAGGAGGAAGAGACCAGGCTTTCTTCTGGTACAAAATGATACTGGGATCCTCCATCCTGACAATTTACTACACACAGTGATAGGCAGTCAAGCAGGAACTATAATATTTCAACAGAGAACCAAAGTTTGAAGAACCATTTACTCTCTCTTCATCACCTCTTAAAAACTTTGGGGAAGTTCTAGAAGACTTTTGTTAAGTGAACCCCTCTTTCTCTCTGTTCTCAGCTTATATGTTGTTATTGTTTTTTTCTGCTTTGTTATCACAGAGGACCATAACATCAGTGAGAGGATTCCATGACATGAAAATAAATTGAATTGAAATAAGGGAGGGTTGTGCAAAGTTACCAGCCTCACTTTCTCCTCCAGAGCAAGATATAGATCATGACAATTGGAGATGGTGCTGGATGAAGTGGGAGACCTTGACTTTTTAAAGTAAGGTCTTTAACAGGTCTCAGTTTGACTGAGTCAATGCCCAATCTGTGATTAAGGCCAGGTCAGAAAAGAGGCAGAGATTGGCCTCCTTTATCTAGTCAAAAATTTATGTGATATATATATATATATATGTATATATGCATAGATATATAGATATGTGTGTGCATATATATGCATAGATATATAGATACATGTATGTGTATATATATGCATAGATATAGAGATACATGTATATGTATATATATATATATATATATATATATATATATATATATATATAATTAATAGAGTGATTTCGGCTTAAGGTTGGTAAACCCCAGAACTTCTTGCAAGGTTTCAGCAATCAAAATTTACATTCCTTTGGACAGAGCACCTGCAGTTAAGGGTATGATAGAAACTTTATGTGGACAGAGGGAGGGAAAGAGAAAGGAGAAACAAAACAAAACAAAAGTGCTGTGTTGTCCAACTGTCCAGTTATAGTTGGGTCCCAGTGGCAACCCAATATAGTGTATTGCAGAATAGTCATATAGTGACTATTACCTCAGCGATATGATGACATGCATCACTGAAAATGAAGCTTAAGCTGATCTTTCTTGTGTGATCCACTGTTTTCTAGAAAACAACTCTGTCACCCCAATTCCCTAAAATAATAAAAGTAACAAATGTTCCCCAAATCCCCATAACCCGAGCTTTCTAATCATCTGTATTCCATTTTAATATAGATTTAAATAGGAAAATCAGTTGCAAAAGAGAAAGGCTTGAGATGTTTTTCCTCTTCTATGTAAATGAGAAAATAAGTGGAAGAGAAGACCATATGGAGGATACCTCTTTACCTATCACCTACAACACTGGAATATTTCAATTGATCATTATTATCAAAATCTTTGTTCTGTACCTGATTATGCTAGTTGCTGTGATGAACATCATATATATGTGTATATATACACAGACACAGACACAGACACACACACACACACACACACACACACACACACACAAACACAGAGACCTGAACCATGATTTTTATAAGTTTATCATCTAAAGCAGTCACAGAATTGTGGAAACATACTGTAAAACTAGTCTGGTCAACTGAAGTAAGCAGTGGAAACATGAACAAGACAAATATTTGAGTTCAAGTCAAAGGCTTGGATGCAGAAGATCATGGCCAAGTCCAGGGTGTTCAAGCTGAAGGTTTAAGAGGCAAAAAAAATCAGAAAGGTGGGAAGTAATAAGCAGGGCTCCAATATATAACTGTACTTAAGGTGCGAAGACCTCTACCTGTTATCTCAAAGTGTACATCCAGAGAGCCTACTTCTTACCCTTGGTAGTCCACTGGCCAATCTTTCCTATGTCTTACTGTCTTGTACCACTCCTGGACTGAATGGTACAACCCCCAAGGGGCCAGGTCCTCTTTCAAGACCTGCTTTCTTTTTCCACCTTAGCCCCTATTTATCCCCCTCTTCTGACTTCTACAAGGGACTGGAGTATCATAGGTATTCATAGGAGTGTAGACTTAAGGCTGAATAATGTGTTAGAGGCTATCTTGCCCAACTTCTCATTGTACAGATAAGGAAGATGAACTTCAGGGAAGTTTAAGCAATTTATCCAGAATCACCCAGCTAAAAAGTATCCAAGGAGCATTTAAACTCAAGTCATCCAAACTTTAAATCTAGCACTCTATCTACTAAGACTCCCTCTCCAAGTATACCTGCCCCCAAGATGTCCATTCCTGTGTACTACTATCCCCAATCTTATTTGCCTCAAGCTTCAGAATTTCTAGTTATGACTGCTCAGAGATCAAGATAGACTCCAATCAGTAATCTAGAATATGGAGTTCATGATTTGACAAAAGTGAGCAAAAAGACTAAAGAAGAGGTATAGTTTACTCTTTACTACTCCTTTATGCTTTCTAATTATATGGTAAGTGGTAGCAACATAAGATTGAAAAATATAGTAAGGTGGATTAATGGAGAATGGTTTAGAATTAATCCATTCTATTGGTCTCCTTTAAAAAGGTCTGGAGATATTCTAGACAAATTTTTCCAGTTTAAAATGTTATTCAAATCTCTATAAAAAGCTATTTCCTCTTAAGCCTTAGCATTCTGGCACAATTTTAAAGTGTGAAATACAATTCTAATCTCTAAAGGAACAATATATAATTCTCATTATCTCAAAATTTCATGAGAGCCTTTTAGAACTCATTATGTATCACAAATCTTTTGGTCTCTATTCTCCCTGGCTTTCTAGATCTGTTCTAGTCTTTGAAAAGCTATCCACTTGTGAGTACCAGTTTCCATCATTTTGTAGGAATATATTATCATTAATCATTCCATTCTTGCCAACTATTTTTAGGATAATAGACAAAATTTTAAAGGGCTAATGAGTTGATATCACCACTCAAGGCTTCCATACTTTCTAGGCCCTACATATAGCTGTTTCTACAGAGAAGACAGTAGGACTCAACTGCTAGAGGGTAATTCCCTACTTCACAACACATTGCCAATAAAACTGGAAATGATGCCTTAACCTTACACTGTAAAATGATGGGGTTAGATTAAATGATCTCTAAGGGCCCTAGATCAAAAACTATGATTCTATGTCAGTTGGTAATATGTGTCCAATAGCTAAGGATGTGATTTTGAATGGGGAGTGAGTATAGTCAAAAGCTTCTCTTACCACTTTATTTTATGGAAGAGAAGAATATCTCAAAAGAAGAAATAGCTTTCTAAAGGGTTCATACAGGGAATCAGGAAACAGAGAAGGAATTCAAATCTTGGCTCTCTAACACCAGCTCCAGTATTCTTTCAAATCTAAGTGCTTGGTTAGTAATCAAAAGCTATGAGTTCATAGAATCATGGAATCCTCAAGTAGTGGGAGACATTTTAGTTTTATTAATAACTAGCTTTGGGAACTTAAGAAAAAAATCGAATAAGGTTGCTTAGATACCAATGGGCCTTGAACAATGTTGATTTAATTGAACTTTTCTGTGTCAGTTACTTCATTTTTCAAATGACAGTAATAAGACTTGCCCCGCCTAACTTAAGGAGTTGTCAGAAAGATTAAATTAGATTAATGATAAAAGAAGATAATGAAAAAGCATAAATTGATATGAGATAGAAGTTTTTCTTACTATTGATACTGGTATTATTGTGAAAAGATTTAGGATTTCTTATGTTTCTGTATTGCCTTCACCTAATGTTCTCCAAGATCTTTTCCTGATCTCCAGTTTGGTATTTCCTCCCATAAGTATAATAATGAACTGACAATTTTTTTTTTTAAATTTGCACTCATGTCATTTTTTTTTATTTTTTTTTATTTTTCTTGCTGAGACAATTGGGGTTAAGTGACTTGTCTAGGGTCACACAGCTAGGAAGTGTTAAGTGTCTGAGGTCAGACTTGAACTCAGGTCCTCCTGACTTCAGAGCTGGTGCTCTATCCACTGCACCATCTAGCTACCCCTACTCATGTACTTTTTAAAAAAGCAACAAAAAACAACACATTTGAATATGCATCATTAATATTTTCTGTATCATTTTCTTAACTTTAGCCACTCAATAAAACAATTAAATCAAGTCTTGATTTGTAGCATTTGCTTATTTCTTAGATATAAGAAAGTTTTCACAAAGAAAACTTAAAAAGCAGCTCTTCCAAATTAGTATGAACTGATTGCAGCACATCTCTGCAAGGATGTAATTTTTTGATATACAATGCTACTTTACAACTCTTTTATTTACCGTGTTTCTTTTAAGTAAGATATTTCTTTCCACAGTTATGTTCTAGTCATAAACCATGATCTGAATCCTACTTTACAACTTAGGAAATATGAGCAGAAAGAGTTTAAGTAACTCTCCAATGGTCATACAGCTTATGAGCATCATAGGCAGTATTTTATCATGTCTTTCTCACTCCAAGTCAATACATTCTTATTCTTTTTATGCAACCTGCAACAATCAGGTGTTTGGGAGGGCAATTTTGGAAATCAAGACATCTAAATACACAATAGGTAAGGCATTACAGTAGGACAAGCATTGATAAATTCAATTGTCTATCCATTGACCTCAAAAAATCTAGAGCAGAAGAGATAACAAAATGTTTGAATGAAACATTCTTCCAGCCTAAGACAACTTACAAGTTTGAAAAGAAACATCTGTGACATCAGCAAGGAGACTGGCCCAGAGTCCATGTGAACAAAACACCACCTATGGGACTAGATGGTATTGTCAGAAGCAGGAGCATCTTCAGAATCTCTCAAGCCAGATAGTAAGGATACATGGAAACTGGTCAGAAAGAAATAACAACGAGCATCTATGCTAGCATTTGTCAGAAGAATAGATGCTGTTTGGAAAACTCATTTCCTATAGACACTGATGGGTCATAGTTCAAGGAGCACTTTTGAGCAAAAGGGAACTAGAGCCCTGAGGAGCAGTATCACTCTTGGCCCAAGTCGTCAAGGACTTTGAGGAACAGTATCATTTCTGGTCCCAAGAGAAAAGACATCCTGATTGCAATATTGATTGCAATTGCAAGTGATAAGGGGCCCTTTTTGGGTAAGGAACAGAATATAGACCAAGAAAGCAGTGACTAAATCTCCCCAGTTCACACAACCTTGGAAACACTAAAATTTCCAAGCCTTCAGAAATAGTTCTGAGAACAGGAATTTAAACATGCCTGAAACTTGGAATGGTGTCCCTGTTCTCCAAACTGAGAACCAAGTCCAACTTTACCTTAAAATTAAAAATCAAGAAATAGCATGAAACAATAAGCAATCAACAATAACAACAATGATGACAGGGAAAATTGAGATAGACACTCAGAAGAAGCCAATGAAGTTAAAACATCTACAAGCAAAGCTTCAAAAGGGAAAAAAAATGAACTAGACATAGCTCAAAAAGAATTTCTGGAAAAGCTAAAAAAAAGTTGCTTTTCAAAATCAAATAAGAGTGGCAGAGAAAAATTAGGTAAAGGAAGGAGAGAAAATGAAGACAATTATGAAAAGACAATTGATACTTTTAGTAAGAAACACAATAAATACCAAAGAAAATATCTTAAAAACCAGAATTGGCTAAATGGTAAAGTAGTAGCTCAAAAATTCATGGAAGAAAAATATTTGTTAAAATCATAATTGGTCAGATAAAAAAAAAGAATTACAAAAGCTCACTCAAGAAAATAATTTCAAAACTTAGAACTGGGTAACTGGAAAATAAGGCCTCCACGAGACATCAAGAAACAATAAAACAAATTCAAAAGAAGAAAATATTAAATATCTCAGAAAAAAATTACCTGGACAAAAACTGATGTTAAGCAAAACAAGAAGAACTAGGAATACACTGTATAGAATAACAGCAAGAATGTGCAGTGTTCAACTATGAAAAACTTGGTTCTTCTCAGTAGTTCAATGGTTCAAGGCAATCCCAAAAAACTTTGGGTAGAAAATGCCATCTGCCTACAGGAAAAGAATTATGGATAATGAATATTTGCTATGTTCATTTCTCTTTTCTGAAGAGAAACCTGTCCCATGGTTTCTCTTTTGTTCTGATTTTCTCTCTCAACATTTTTCATAAAACAATGTGTATTAATATAAATAATGAGAAAAATTACCTGGAAAATTGATTAAAAAGAGATAATTTAAGAATTATTGGGCTACCTAAAAACCATGATCTAAACATCATATTTCAAAAAATAATTAAGGGAAAACTATTCTGATATTTTAGAACTAGAAGGTCAAATGGAAATGAAAAGAAACCACACATAACCTCCTGAAAGTGGTAGCAAAGTGATAACTTCTAGGAATATTATGACCAAATCCTAGAATTCACAGATGGAAAAGAAAATATAGCAAGAACCAAGAAATCAACCATTCAAATTCCATAGAACCATAGTCAGATTCACACAAGATTTAGCAGATACTATGATAAAAATCAGAGTGTTTGGTTCTGAAAGGGAAAAGTCCTGGGATTACAGCCAAAAATAACCTCTCCAACAAGTTGAGTATTATCCTTCAAGGAAAAAAAATGAGTATTTAATGAAATAGAGGACTTTCAAGCATTCCTAATGAAAACACCTGAGTATAATACAAAATTTAACTTTCAAATACAAGACTTAGGAGAAGAATAAAGGAAAAGCATGAAAGAGAAACCATAAGGGTCTCCAACCTTACGGTTGGAGTTTAAACTTTTTTCCTTTCTATATAGGAAAATGAAATGTATAACTTCTAAGAACTTTATCACTAGGAAAATTAAAAGGAATCTACACAGAAAGAGGGCACAGAAATGAATCAATTATGTAAGGATAAAATAAAAAAAATGAATGGTCAGTAAAGACAGTTGTCTTGGGAAATGAGGAAAGAGAGCAGTATAATAGAAGAAATTATCTCACATAATAGAGGCATGGAAGGAAAAACATTTACAGTGGAAGGGAAAATAAAGGGGGAGGTAGAGTATGACTCTTGAACTTTATTCTCATTGGAATTGGTTCAAACAGAAGAAGACTTATATGCACATTTAACTTGATATAGAAAATTTTTATCCAACAGAGAAGTAAAAGTGGAAGATTAAAGAAAGAAGGGGTGATAAAAGGAAGAGAAAATAAAAGGACACATTAGCCAGAAACAAAAAAGAAGAGAAATGGGACAAAAAGAAAAAGAAAAGTAGTAATCATAACTGAGAATATGATAGCATAAACTCATCCATAAAAAGAAGCAGATAGCAAAATGATTTAGAAACCAGAATCTAATAATGTTATTTGTAAGAAACAAACTTGGAAAAAAAAAAGATACAACCAGATTTAAAATAAAGGGACAAAACAAAATCAATTATGCTTCAACTGATACAAAAATGAACAGGAATAGCAATTATGGTCTCAGACAAATCAAAAGCAAAAATAAAGCTAAATAAAGGGGACAAGCTAAAAGTAACCATAAATAATGAAACATTGTCAATACTAAACAAATATGTACCAAATTGCATAGTATGTATTTTTTTGATTAAAACTATTTATTTTCAAACATATTCATGGATAATTCTTCAACATTAACCATTGCAAAACCTAGTGTTCTAATTTCTCCCCTCTTCTCCCACCCTCTTCCTTAGATGGCAAGTAGTCCAATATATATTAAACATAGTAGAAATATGTAGTATGCAAAGTTTTTAAAGGAAAAGTTAGATGAATTACACAGGGAAATAGTAAAACTACAACTAGTTGGAAACCTGAAATTTCCTCTTTCAAAGCTAGAAAAATGTAACCATAAGATAAATTTAAAAGAATTTAAGGAGATGAATAGAGCCATAGGTTAGATATGATAGACCACTAGAGAAAAAGGAAAGGGCATATAAAGGAGTATACCTTTTTCTCATCTGTAAATTGTACCTTCACAAAAACTAACTTGACAAAAATTGAGAAAATATTTTAAAATTTATGAGATGCAGAAAAGATACTACTTAGGGTAAAATTGTATTTTTAAACATCTACATAAATAAAAGAACAGATGAATGAATTAGGCATGAAACTAAGAAAGTAGAAAGAACAAATTTAAAATATCCAATTATTTACCAAAAGGAGAATTCTGAAAATCAAAGGAGAGATGAATAAAATTGAAAATAAAAAGGCATTGAACTACAAATAAAACTCCCCAAATTTTTTGGGAGGTGGGGAGGAACTTTAAGATATATAAACTATTGGTTAATTTAATTTAAAAGAAGAAAAAAGAAAACCAAATTACCAGCATGAGAAATGACAAAGTTAGACATGCCATTAATGAAGATGACATTAAAGCAATTTTTAAGTTGTTTTATCCAAATTAAAATTGAAAATTAAATCTAATAATCTAAGTGAAATGGATGAATATTTATAAAAATGCTAATTGCTCAGATTAAGAGAAGATGAAACAGAATACTTCATCACCATATCCTAGTGAAAAAAAATTGAACTAGCTATAAATAAATGCCCTAAAATAAATCTCCCAACACCAGATGGATATATAAGTGAATTCTACAAAACACTTAAGGAATAATTATTCTCAAAGCTATATAAACAATTTTTTAAAATAGTAAAGAAGTCCTACCAAATTCCTTTTATGATACAAATATGTTTTCCCCTTAACCAAGGAGGACAAAAATGAAGAAAGAAAATTATACATTAATTTCCTTAATGAATACCAAAGAGAAAATGTTTTAATTAATTTATTTTTAATATGCATTCATCGATGAATCATGTTAGGAGAGAAAAATTGGAGCAAAAGGGAAAAATCATGGGAGAGAAAAAAACAGAAAAAACAAGTGAACATAGACTGTCTTGATTTACATTCAATTTCCATAATTCTTTTTTGGATACATATGGCATTTTCTGTTTAAAGTCTATTGGGATTGTTTTGAATTATTAGACCACTGAGAAGAGCCAATTTTTTTCATAGCTGATCATTACACAATTTACTCTTGGTTCTGCTTGTTTTGCTCAGCATCAGTTCATGTAAAATCTTTCCAGGCCTTTCTAAAATCACCTTATTCTCAAGAATCAGTTGAACAAAAACAAAAAAATGAAAAGATAGAGAAAAACATGAAATATCTCCTAGGAAAAACAACTGACCTGGAAAATAGATCTAGGAGAGACAATCTAAGGATCATAGGGCTTCCTGAAAGCCATGATGAAAAAAAGAACCTGGACACTATATTCCAGGAAATCATAAAAGAAAACTGCCCTGATATTTTACACCCAGAAGGCAAAATACTCCTTGAAACAATCCACCGATCACCTCCTGAAAGAAACCCAAAAATTAAGTCCCCCAGAAATATCGTGGCTAAATTCCA
>JAJPUD010023437.1:0-19983 GCA_023553655.1 Myrmecobius fasciatus
CATTGATCTTTACAAAGCTTTCCGTTACAAATTTTACTCCCAGTCCCCTCCCCTCCCCTAGATGGCAGGAAATCTACTACATGTTAATAATTTTGAAATACTTGACAAGTGTAAGAAAAATCTTATCTACAAGGGGAAAAAAAGAAAATCAGAGAAAGGAAACACAATGCAAGTAAACATCAATAGAGAGCATGAGGATGTTATGTTGTGGTCCACATTCCATATCCCTCTCTCTGGGTGTATATGGCTTTCTTCACTGAACAATTCGAACTGGTTTGAGACATTTCATTGTTGCAGAGAGCCATGTCCATCAGATTTGATCATCATATACTATTGTTGTTGCTATGTATAATGATCTCCTGGTTTCTTTTAAAATATCAAATTTGTTACATGAAGTTGGGCAATGTAACTCCTACTTATTGTCCTAATTTCCTCTTCATTGGTGGAAAGTTCTCCCTTTTCATTTTTGAGACTAACAATTTAATTTTCCTCTTTGCTTTTTCTAATCAAATTAACTAAAAGCTTATCTATTTTTTTGTTTTTTCATAAAACCAACTCTGTTTTATTTATTAATTCAATAGTTTTCTTATTTTCAATTTTTCAATCTCCCCTTTTATTTTCAGAATTTTGAATTTGGTATTTGAATGAGGCTTTTTAATATGTTTGCTATCTAGTTTTTTTAATACTAAGCCCAATTAATTAATCTTTTCTTTCTCTATTTTATGGAAGTAAGCATCTAGAGATATAAAATTACCTCTTATACCCACTTTGGCCATATCCCACAAATTTTGGTATGTTATCCCATTATTGTCATTCTCCTGGATGAAATTATTGATTGTGTCTATGGTTTGCTCTTTCATCCATTCATTCTTTAGAATTAGATCATTTAATTTCCAATTAATTTTTGATTTTATTTTCTCCTAGCCTTATATTGTATGTGATTTTTATTGCATTATGATCTGAAAAAGATGCATATACTATTTCTGCCGTTCTACATTTGATTTTAAGGTTTTTATGCCCTAAATACATGGTCAGTTTTTGTATAAGTTCCATGAACTGCTGAGAAAAAATTTAACTCCTTACTATCTCCATTCAATTTTCTCCAATGATTTATCATACCTAACTTTTCTAACAATTTGTTTATCTCCCTGATTTCTTTCTTATTTATTTTGTGGTTTGATTTATCTAATTCTGAGAGAGCAAAGTTGAGATAACCCACTAGTATACTTTTGCTGTCTATGGCTTCTTGCATCTCTGTTAATTTCTCCTCTAGGAATTTGGATGCTGTACCACTTGGTGCATATATATTTAGTATTGATATTGCGACATTATCTATGGTACCTTTTAGTAAAATATAGTTTCCTTCCTTATCTCATTTAATTATATCTTTCTTTGCTTTTGCTTGATCTGAGATCAGGATTGCTACCCCTGCTTTTTTTTTGTTCACCTTAAACATAATAGATTCTGCTCCAGCCCTTTACCTTTCCTCTGTATGTATCTCTATGCTTTAGAGGTGTTTTTTGTAAACAACATATTGTTGGATTCTGGCTTTTAATCCAGTCTGCTATCCGCTTCAGCTTTGTGGGAGTGTTCATCCCCTTCACATTAACAGTTAAAATAACTCATTCTGTATTTCCTGCCATCTTATTTATGCAAAGTTATGTTTTTGTTTTTCCTTTCCCCTTTCTCCCTTCCCCCCTCCCCAGAATTTTGCTTTGGATGACCACCTACCTCAAAGAGTCCTCCCCTCTTTAGAGCCCCTGCCCCCTTTTTTACAATTATTCCCTAATTCTTCTCTTTTCCTTCCATTGGTCTTTCCCTTTCTTTTCCTCCTTTCCCTCCTACTTCCCTATAAGGAGGAAAAAGTTTCTCTGTGAAAGTAAATGTGTCTGATATACTCTTTTAGAGCCCAATTTGATTAGAGTAAGATTCACACAATGTTTATCTCCCTCTTTTCTCTCCCTAACTTATATGAGGTTTTCTTTGTCTCTTCATGATAAAATCATGAGATTTTACCTTATTTTTACCTCCTTTTTTTGCCTTTTTTACTTCCTTTTCCTTCTTTTTCCAGTATGATAGCCCTTCCACTTCTAGTTTCTTTTTCAAATTATCAAAGATAAATCAAATTATACCCCCATTCTTTAAGGATACCCATAGTAGAAATATAATTCTAAACAGTCTTTTCTTTTTACTTTTCTATGCTTCTCTTGAGTTCTGTATTTGGAGGTCAATTTTTTTAGCTAGATCTGATCTTTTCATTAGAAAGAGGTGAAATTCACCTATATCATTAAATGTCCACCTTCTTCCCTGGAAGATAATGGTCATTCTAGTTGGATAGGTTATTTAAGGGGAACCAGACTGAATTTTCATCTCTCATCTACAGTGATAGCCCTTCCTGGACTTGAAGAGGGCTAAAATTTGGTCCTTCTTAAGGCCTCTCTCAGACCTAAATATTCTTGGTTCCTCTCACCATCTTCATCGCTGCCTTTGGAAGAAGCCCCAGCTTGTCTTTGTTTTCTCTAAGATATAATGCACTAAACTGAACCCTCCATATGGTCCCTGAGCAAGGCAGAGTATATGTCTCTCATTTGGAAAACATGTCTTTCTTCATTAACCTTGAATAGCATTAGCTTTGGGGCTTCTGATTTTACAAAATTGCTGTTGCTGTATACAATATTCTCCTGGTCCTGTTCACTTACCTTTCTGTCAGTTCATGCAAATCTTTCCAGGTTTTTCTGGAACCTGATGGTCGTTTCTTATAGTACAATAATATTCACAACCATATACCACAACTCTTTCGGCCATTCTCCAGTTGATGGGAATCCCCTCGATTTCCAATGTTTTCTCCCTACCAAAAATGCTCCTATAAATGTTTTTGCCCAAATAGATCCTTTCTCCCTTTTCTTTGATCTTTTTGGGATACAAACCTGAGAGATATTGCTAGATCAAAGGATATGCACAATCTTATAGCCTATATAATGCTTCTTGGTGTTACACCAACACACACACACACACACACACACACACACACACCCCTCTACATGAGGGGAGTAGGTTCTCTCTCTATCCCTCAAAATGTCCTTCATAGAAAGACTGATTCAGTCTATGTGTAAGGTTAACTTTAGGCACGAGCTTCCCCCTTTGCTTTGTCAGGGTCCCTCTGATGTCATAGGACTTCATTTCTCAGGAAATGAGTTCAGCAACTTGCTGAGCTCCCCACAGCCTAAACGAATGAATGTGTCAGTGCTGAGAACACTTGGGAATCTTTCAGAATAGGGGGCCAGGGGCTTCACCTTTAAGAATGGGCTGCCCTTGGCCACCTTTCCATGCTTGCTCCTCCTTCAGACCCATACATTGTTGAAAGTCAGACTAAAGAATCGCAGAAAGGCTTAGTGAATCTTGTGAGCAGAGGTGACTTGGTTCATTGTACCTCTATCCCTGGCACTTAGGAAACCTCCAAAAACATAGGAAGTTTTGATGACCGCTGCTTTATAATATAGTTTTAGTTCTCGTACAGCAAGACCACCTTCATCAATCTTTTTTTTTTCATTAATTCCCAAGAAATTCTTGAACTTTTGTTCTTCCAAATGAACTTTGCTACTATGTTTTCTAGATTTGTAAAATAATTTCTTGGGTGTTTGGTATGGCAGTAAATGAGTAAACTAGTTTGGGTAGTATTGTCATTTTTGTTATATTCGCTCTGCCTACCCATGAGCACTTGATGTTTTTCCAGTTGAGTAGGTCTGACTTTATTTGTGTGGAAAGTGTTTTGTAGTTTAGTTTGTATAGTTCCTGACTTTTCCTTGGCAGATAGATTCCCAAATATTTTATCCTATCATCCGTTATTTTGAATGGTATTTCTTTTTGTATCTCTTGCTGTTGAACTTTGTGGGTAATATATAAAAATGCTGATGATTTATGTGGATTTATTTTGTATTCTGCAACTTTGTTTAAGTTGTGAATTCTTTCTAGGAGTTTTTTACTTGAGTCTCCAGGGGTTTTTTTTTGTTTTGTTTTGTTTTGTTTTTTGTTTTTTGTTTTTTTTTTGCTGAGGCAATTGGGGTTAAGTGACTTGCCCAAGGTCACACAGCTAGGACAAGTGTCTGAGTCCAGATTTGAACTCAGGTCTTCCTGACTTCAGGGCTGGTGCTCTATACACTGTGCCACCTAGCTGCCCCTCTAGGGTTTTCTAAGTATACCGTCATGTCATCTGCAAAGAGTGAGAATTTGGTTTCCTCATTACACACTCTAATTCCTTTAATCTCTTTTTCTTCTCTTATTGCCAAAGCTAACATTTCTAATACGATATTAAATAGTAATGGTGACAGTGGCAGTCTTGTTTCACTCCTGATCTTATTGGGAAGGGTTCTAGTTTGTCCCCATTACATAGGATGCTTGCTGATGGTTTTAAGTAGATGCTACTAATTATTATAAGGATAAGCCCATTTATTCCTATCTCTCTAGTGTTTTTAATAGGAATGTGTGTTGGATTTTGTCCAGTGCTTTTTCTGCATCAATTGAGATAATGAGATTTTTTGTTTAGTTTGGTTATTAGTATAATTGATTATGCTTATAGTTTTCCTAATATTGAACCAGCCCTACATTCCTGGTATTAATCCTACTTGGTCATAGTGTATTATCCTGGGGATGACTTCCTGTAATTTCATTGCTAATATCTTATTTAAGATTTTTGCATGAATATACATTAAGGAAATTGGTCTCTAGTTTCTTTCACTGTTTTCCCTGGTTTAGCTATCAGCACCATATCTGTGTCATAGAAGAAATTTGGTAGTACACCGTCTTTCCTTATTTTTTCAAGCAGTTTATATAGTATTGGAATTAATTATTCTTTGAATGTTTGGTAGAACTGACATGCCAATCTAACTGGCTCTGGAGATTTTTTCTTCGGGAGTTTATTAATAGCTTGTTCTATTTCTTTTTTCTAAAATGGGGCAATTTAAATATTTTTTCCTCTTCTGTTAACGTGGGCAGTCTGTATTTTTGTAGATATTGTTCCATTTCATTTAGATTATCAAATTTTTTGGCATAAAGTTGGGTAAAGTAACTCCCAATTATTGCTCTAATTTCCTCTTCATTGGTGGGAAGTTCTCCCTTATCATTTTTGAGACTAACAGTTTGATTTTCCTCTTTCCTTTTTCTAATCGAATTAACTAAAGGCTTATCTATTTTGTTTGTTTTTTCATAAAGCCAACTCTTAGTTTTATTTATTAATTCGATAGTTTTCTTATTTTCAATTTTATTAATCTCACCTTGTATTTTCAGATTTTCCAATTTGGTATTGAATTGAGGGTTTTTAATATGTTCTTTTTCTAGCTTTTTAAATAGTAAGCTCATTTCATTAATCTTCTCTTTCTCTATTTTATGTAAGTAAGCACCTAGAGATATTAAATTACTTTTTATAACCACGTTGGCCATATCTTACAAATTTTGGTATGTTGTCTCATTATTGTTATTCTCTTCGATGAAATTATTGATTGTGCCTATGATTTTCCTTTTCACCTATTCAATCTTTAGAATTAGATTATTTAATTTGCAATTATATTTGATTTATTTTCTCCTGGCCTTATATTGCATATGATTTTTATTGCATCATAATCTGTAAAAAGATGCATTTAGTATTTCTGCCTTTCTGCATTTGATTTTGAGGGTTTTATGCCCTAACACATGGTCAATTTTTGTATAGGTTCCATGAACCACAGAGAAAAAAGTAAACTCCCTTCTGTCTCCATTCAATTTTTTTTGAAAGAGCTATCGTACCTAATTTTTCTTATAATTTGTTTACCTCCCTAACTTCTTTCTTATTTATGCTGTGGGGTGATTTAACTAATTCTGAGAGAGCAAGGTTGAGATCCCCCACTAGTATAGTTTTGCTGTCTATTTCTTCTTGCATTTCTCTTAACTTCTGGTCTAGGAATTTGGATACTATACCACTTGGTGCATATGTGATTAGCATTGATATTGCTTTATTGTCTCTGGTATCCTTTAGTAAAACATAGTTTCCTTCCTTATCTCATTTAATTAGATCTATCTTTCTTTTACTTGAACTGAAATCAGCATTGCTCCCCCTGATTTTTTTTTGTTCACCTGAAGCATAATAGATTCTTCTCCAGCCCTTTACCTTCACTCTGTATGTATCTCTATGCCTTAGATGTGTTTCTTATAAACAACATATTGTTGGATTTTGGCTTTTAATCCAGTCAGCTATCCACTTCTGCTTTATGGCAGAGTTCATCCCCTTCACATTAACAGTTAAAATAACTAATTCTGTATTTCCTGCCATCTTATTTACCCAAATGTATATTTTTGTTTTCCCTTTGACTTTTTTCCCTTCCCCCCTCCCTAGTATTTTGCTTTTGATCACCACCTCCCTCAAACAGTCCTCCCCCTTTGGAGCCCCTCCCTCTTTTTTTACACCTTTCCCTTAATTCTTCTGTTTTCCCTTCTATTAGTCTTTCCCTTTCTTTTCCTCCTTTCCCTCCTACTTCCCTATGAGGAGGGAAAAGTTTCTCTGTGAAAGTAAATGTGTCTGATATACTCTTTTAGAGCCCAGTCTGATTAGAGTAAGATTCGCACAGTGCTTATCCCCCTCTTTTCTTTCCCTCAGTTATATTAGGTTTTCTTTGTTTCTTCATGATAAAATCATGAGATTTTACCTTATTTTTACCTTTTTTATCTTATTTTACTTCTTTTTCCGTCTTTTTCCAGTATGATACCCCTTCCACTTCTAGTTTCTTTTTCATATTATCAACATAAAATCACATTATACCCCCATTCTTTAAGGATAACAGTAGCAGAAATATAGTTCTTAAGAGTCCTTCTTTTTTACCTTTTTATGCTTCTCTTGAGTTCTGTGTTTGGAGGTCAAATTTTGTGGCCAGATCTGATCTTTTCATTAGAAAGAGGTGAAATTCACCTATATCATTAAATGTCCACCTTTTTTCCTGGAAGATAATGGTCATTCTAGTTGGATAGGTTCTTTAAGGGGAACCAGACTGAATTTTAATATCTCTTCCACAGTGACAGCCCTTCATGGACTTGAATGTGGCTAAAATTTGGTCCTTCTTAAGTCCTCTCTCAGGTCTGAATATTCTTGGTTGCTCTCACCATTTTCATTGCTGCCTCTGGAACAAGCCCCAGCTTGTCTTTGTCTTCTCTAAGATATAATGCACTAAACTGACCAAGGCAGAGTATATGTCTCTCATTTGGAAAATATGTCTTTCATAATTAACCTTGAATAGCAGTAGCTTTGGGGGCTTCCATTTTTACAAAATTGCTGTTGCTGTATACAATATTCTCCTGGTTCTGTTCACTTTCCTTTCGGTCAGTTCATCCAAATCTTCCCAGGTTTTTCTGGAACCTGATGGTCATTTCTTATAGTACAATAATATTCAGAACCATATACCACAACTCTTTTGGCCATTCTCCAATTGATGGGAATCCCCTCAATTTGCAATGTTTTGTCCCTACCAAAACTGCTCCTATAGATGTCTTTGTACAGATACATCCTTTCCCCCTTTTCTTTGATCTTTTTGGGATACAAACCTGAGAGATATTGTTAGGTCAAAAGATATGCACAATTTTATAGCCTATATAATGCTTTTTGGTGCTTCACACAGTCACACACACTTATGCACACACACACTTGTATGTAAAAGTATATACAGGCCACCTACTTTAACCTTTTTTTAATAATTGATTCACTTTTGTTTTCCTTGAATTTTGTTGTTTTACTACTTTTATAAATTAATTCTTTGCTAGTATGATTGGTATCACAGTGAATGAAATTAAAGCAACAAATAAATTCACTCTCTATCCCTCACAACGTCCTTCATGGAAAGACTGATTCAGTCTATGTGTAAGGTTAACTTTAGGCAGGACCTTCACCATTTGCTTTGTCCAGATCCCGCTTATGTCATAGGACTTCATTTCTCAGGAAATGAGTTCAGCAACTTCCCGAGCTCCCCACAGTCTAAACGAATGAATGTGTCAGTGCTGAGAATACTTGGGAATCTTTCAGAATAGGGGGCCAGGGGCTTCGCCTGTAAGAATGGGCTGCCCTTGGCCACCTTTCCATGCTTGCTCCTCCTTCAGACCAATACATTGTTGAAAGTCAGAATAAAGAATGGAAGAAAGGCTTAGTGAATCTTGTGAGCAGAGATGACTTGGTTCATTGTACCTCTCTCCCCGGCACTTAGGAAATGTCCAAGAACATAGGAAGTGTTTGATCAATACTTAGGGACTGAATTGGATTGGAAAGCAATTATTACTCTAGTTTGGCCCCACCTGGTCAAAGGAAGAGATGCTCTATAGCCACCAGATGGCAGTGCTCCCTGACCCAATATGACACCCTCCTGTGTCCCCTGTCTAAACAATAGCAGCCAACATTTTTATAGCACTAGGTGTCACCAGCCCTGAAGTCAGCAAGAGGTAGAAAAAGAAATTCCATTCAGAATAACGGATGATAGTATAAAATATTTGGGAATCTGTCCGCCAAGGAAAAGTCAGAAATTCTACCAACTAAACTACAAAACACTTGCCACACAAATAAAATTAGACCTAGTCAATTGGAAAAACATTAAATGCTCATGCGCAGGCTGAGCGAATATAATGAAATGACAATACTACCCAAACTGATCTACCTATTTAGTGCCATACCAAACTCCCAAGAAATTATTTTACAGGAGTAAAAAAAATAGCAAAGTTTATTTGGAAGAACAAAAGGTCAAGAGTTTCAAGGGAATAATGGGAAAAAAAGGCTAATGAAGGTGGTCTTGCTGTACCAGATCTAAAACTATATTTATAAAGCAGCAGTCATCAAAACCATTTGGTACTGGCTAAGAAATAGAGTAGTCCATCAGTGGCATAGGATAGAATCACAGGACAAACTAGGCAATAACTATAGCAATTTAGTGTTTGATAAACCCAAAGACCCCAGCTTCTGGGATAAGTACTCATTATTTGACAAAAACTGATGGGAAAATTGGCAACTAGTGTAGAAGAAATTAGGGCTTGACCCATACCTAACACCACATACCAAGATAAGATGAAAATGGGTTCCTGATCTGGATATAAAGAGTGATATTATAAGTAAATAAGAGGGACATAGTACAGTTTACCTCTCAGACCTGTGGAGATGGAATAAATTTATGTCCAAAGAAGAACTGGAACTCTTAATTGAACACCAGATAGATAATTTGGACTATATTAAGTTAAAAGGTTTTTGTACAAAGAAAACCAATGCAGTTAAGATTAGGAGGGAAGCAATACATTGGGATATCATCTTTACATTTAAGGGTTCTGATAAAGGCCTCATTTCTAAAATATATAGAAAATTGTCTCATATTTATAAGAATTCAAGCCATTCTCCAATGTATAAATGGTCAACGGATATGAAGAGACAATTTTCAGATGATGAAATTAAAACTATTTGTAGTCATATGAAATGGTGCTCCAAATCACTACTGATCAGAGAAATGCAAATAAAGACAACTCTGAGGTAGCACTACACATCTGTCAGATTGGCTAAAATGACAGGAAAAGATAATGGTGAATGCTGGAGGGCATGTGGGAAGGCTGGGACACGATGCATTGTTTGTGAAACTGTGAATGGATCCAGCCATTCTGGAGAGCAATTTGGAACTATGCTCAAAAAGTTATCAATCTGTGCATACCCTTTGACCTAGCAGCATTTCTATTGGGCTTATATCCCAAAGACATCATAAAGGAAGGATACGGCATATGCAAGAATGTTTGTGGCAGCCCTTTTTGTAGTGGCTAGAAACTGGAAACTGAAGGGATGCCCATCAATTGGAGAGTGGCTGAACAAATTATGGTATATGAATGTTATGGAATATTATTGTTTTGTGAGAAACAACCAGCAGGACTATTTCAGAGAGGCCTGGAGAAACTTGCATGAACTGATGCTGAGTGAAATGAGCAGAACGAGGAGATCGTTATACACAGCAACAACAATATTACATGATGATCAAATCTGATGGACATGGCTCTCTGCAACAAAGAATTTTCTCAAACCAGTTCCAATTGTTCACTGAAGAAAACCATATACACCCAGAGAGAGGGATGTGAAATATGGACCACAACATAACATTTTCATGCTCTCTATTGATATTTGCCTGCATTGTGTTGCCTTTCTGTGATTTTCTTTTTTTTCTTGTAGATAGGATTTTTCTTGCATAACTTGTCAAGTATTTCAACATTATTATCATGTAGTGGACTTTCTGCCATCTAGGGGAGGGCAGGGGACTGGGGGTAAAAGTTGTAATGGAAAGCTTTGTAAAAATCAGTGCTGGGGAATTACCCATACATATGTTACACAAATAAAAAGCTTTAATAAAAAAAAGAATCATTCTTATTAAAATAAGACTACAATTAAATTATCAGAAATAGTAGTCATACTTTTTCTATATTATATGAAATAATATCAAATTCAATGCCCAAAACATCCTACCTCTCACAGCAATGTTCACTAATCATCTGGGCTTATGTACTGTTATCGCTATTATGTATCATGTTGATGCAATAACAGTTAATGAAAAAGTTTAACAGATGTTTAAAAAAGAATCATTTTATTAAAAAGAGAATCATTAAAAAGAGAACTATAATGTTCATTATAGTATGTCTGTATAATATGAGTTAATATCAAATTAGAATCTCAAGACATCCTACTTCAGACAGTGTTTCATTAATGAGTAGGCCTACATACACTTCTTATTTGTCTCAATGTTGATGCAATCACAGTTGATGAACTGGTTTCAGATGTCTTTTAAAAAAGAATGATTTTCATTAAAATAAAACATCCTTTACACTTCCACACACACAGTAATTATTGTCGTATGTGTGTTTAACATGAAATAATATCAAATTAAATTCCCAAAAGATCTTGTGTCAAATAGCAAGTTTCCTTAATCACCAGGGCTAGATTTAATTATTTCTCTCATGTTGATGCAATAATTGTTAATACAAAAAAATTTACAGGCTTTTAAAAGACATCGTAATAATTAAAATACAACAACCCTTAAAAGATCGCAAATAGTATTTATGACAATATGTTATACAATATAGAATAATATGAAATTGGAAAGCCACAAGGTCCTGTCTCAGACAGCTATTTTCACTCTTCTGCAGGTCTAGATAAAATTATTACTTTCCCTTATTTTGATTCATAAACAAGTCTTCAAAAAACAATCATTATTACTAAAATACAACCACCATTAATTATGACAAATAATATTTCTTATAGCATCTTTATATAATATAAAATAATATTGAATTAGAATCTCAAAAGTTTCAATAATCATCAGGCCTAGGTGCTTTTATTATTTTTCATGCTAATGCAATAACTGTTACTCAAATAGCTTAACAGGTCCTCAAAAAAATCCTTCTTTTTAAAACAATCAATAAAGTATCACAAACAATATTCATTATATAATATTGACATAATATAAAATAATATGAGATTAGAAGCTCAAGGCGTGCTACCAGAAATTATGGGTGTTAATAATCAGTAGGCCAAAATAAAGTTATTATTGTTTCTCCCTTGTTGATGCAATAACCATTTATAAAAGATTTTAAAAAGTTTCTAAAAAGGAATATTGTTATCAAAATAAAACAATTAAATTATCACAAACAATAATTATTGTAATATGTGTATATCCTATGAAAAAATATCATATTAAAATTCAAAAAGCTCCTTCTTCAGACACCTAGGTTCATTAATCACCAGGCCTAGATACAGTAATTATTACTCTTCTCATGTTGATATAATAACAGGTTATGAAAGTGTTTAACAGGTCTTTAAAAAAGAATCAATATTAGTAAAATAAAACAACCATTAAATTATCTCAGACAATAATTCCTATAGTATGTCCATATAATATGAAATAATAGTAAATAGAATTTTAAAAAGATCCTACTTCTGACAGCAAGTTTCAATAATCACCAGGCCTAGATACTGTTATTCCTATAATTTCTCATGTTGATGCAGTAACACTTAATGAAAACATTTAACAGGTCTTTAAAAAAGAATCATTATTACTAAAATAAAATAACCATTAAATATCAAAAACAATATTCTTTATGGATATACATAATATAATATACCATATTATAATAATACAATATATACACAACATATTATAATATAATATCAAATAATATCAAATTAGAATCCCAAAAGATACTAACTCTGACAGTAAATTTCAATAATCACCAGACCTAAATGCTTTTATGATTATTATTTCTCTTGTTGATTCAATAACAATTAATCAAAGAGTTTAACAGATCTTCAAAAAAAAATCATTATGATTAAAATAAGACAACCAATAAATTATCACAAACAATATTCATTACAGAATGTCTATGGAATGAATAGGCCAAGATACACTTATTATCATTATTATTATTTCTCCCTTCTTGATGCAATAACCATTTATAAACATATTTAACAGGTTTCTAAAAAGGAACCAATATCATCAAAATGAAACAATTAAATTATCACAAACTATAATTAATATATGTATATGTCATATGGATTATGAATCAAATCCTAAATGATCCTTCTTCAGACACCTAGATTCACTAATCACCAGGCCTAGATGGAGTTATTATTACTTCTCTCTTGTTGATGCAATAGCTGTTTATGAAAGAGTTTAACTGGTTTCTAAAAAGGAATCATTATTATCAAAATAAAACAACCATTAATTTATTACAAAAATCCATTAAATTATCTAAAATGGAAATTATTATTCTGTCTATATAATATGAAATAATATCAGAATTAGATCCCCAGAGATCCTTACTCTAAGAAGAAGTTTCCCTAATCACCAGGCCTAGATATTGTTGTTGATATTATTTCTCATGTTAATGCAAAAACAATTGATGAAAAAGTTTAATTGGTCTTTGAAAAAGAATCATTATTATTAAAAAGAAGACAAATATTAAGTTATCACAAGATTGTGCAATATAGAATGTCTATATGATATGAAATAGCAATAACTTGGAATGGCAAGACAACTTATTCAGACTCTAAGTTTCAGTCACAAGTAGCCCTAGATACAATTATTATTATTTCCCTCTTCTTGATGCAATTACAGTTTATGAAAGTGTTTAACAGATCTTTAAAAGAAAATCCTTATTATTAAAAATAAAACAATCATTAAATTATCAAAAATATTAAGTATTATACTATGTCTATATGATATGAATTAATATCAAATTAAAATCCTAGTAGATCCTAACTCAGACAGCAAGTTTCAGTAAATAGTAGTCCTAGATAAAAGTAATGCTTCTCTCATTTTCCTGTAATAAGTGATTTCTATCAAAGAGTTTAAAAGGTTTTTTAAAAAGAATTATTATTATAAAAATTAAACAAGTATTAAATTATCACAAAAAATAATTATTATAGTATGTCTACATAATATGAAATAATATAAAATTAAAATCCCCAAATTTCCTACCTAAAACAGCAAGTTTCAGTAATCACCAGCCTAGATTATATTATTATTTCTCATGTTGATGCAATATCAGTTAATGCAAAAGGATAACAGTTCTTTAAAAAATATTCTTAATGGTTAAAATAAAACAACTGTTATCACCAATAATTTGGCATCTAATATTTCTAAACAGTATGAAATAATATCAAATTAGAATCCTAATTGTCCTACCTCTGAGAGGAAGTTTCACTAATCATCAGGCCTTGATATAGTTATTATTTTTCATGCTGATGCAATAACATTTAATGAACACATTTAACAGTTTTTTAAAAACTGAATCATTATTACTTAAACAAAACAGCCATTAAATTATCACAACTAATATTTAGTTTACTATGTCTGTATAATAAGAAACATCAAATTAAACCCTAGATATCTTAATTTCAGACAGCTTGTTTCACTAATCACCGGGACTCCATGCAGTAATTATTATTTATTATTTAGCTTATGCTGATGCAATAACAGTTATTGAAAAGGTTTAACAACTCTTTAAAAAAGAATATTATTAAAATAACAAAACCATTAAATTATCACAAATCATATTCATTATAGGATGTCTATATATTATGAAAAATATCACACTAGGATCCCAAGAGAACCTACCTCATACAGTAAATGTCAGTTATTATTATTTCCCTCATTTGGATGCTATAACAGTAATGGAAACAGTTTAACAGGTCTTTTAAAAAGATTGATTAATATTAAAATAAAACAACCATTAAGCTATCCCAAACAATAATTATCACAGTATGTCTATAAGATATGAAATAGTATCAAACTAAAATACCAAGAGATTCTGTCTCAAACAGCAAGTTTCAGTAATCACAGTGCCTAGATACAGTTACTATTATTTTTCTCATTTTGATGCAATAAAAGTTAATCAAAAATTAAATAGGTCTTTAAAAAGAATCATTACTATTAAAATAAAGCAACGATTAAATGATCACAAATAATATTGATTATAGATAGTCTATAAAATAAGAAACAAAATCAAATCAGAATCCCAAGTCATCCTACCTAGACAGTAAGTTTCTGTAAGGAGCAGGCCTACATACAGTTATTGTTTCTCTTATTTTGATGCAATCACAGTTTATGAAAGGGTTTTACAAGTCTTTCAAAAAGAATCAGTTTTATTAAAATAAAACAACCATTAATTTATCACAAATAACATTTGTTATGTCTATATGTTATGAAATAGTATCAAATTAAAACCTGAAGAGATGCTACCATTGATAGCAAGTTCCACTAATCACCAAGGCTAGACACAATAACTATTTTTTTCTCTCATGTTGTTGCAATAAAACTTAATAAAAAGTTTAATAGCTCTACAAGAAGAAATCATTATTGTGAAAATAAAATAATCACAGATAATATTCATCATAGTATGTCTATATCTTATGCAATAATATCAACTTAAAATCACACAAAATCCTACCTTAGGCAGCAAGTTTCACTAGGAACTAGGGCTAGATAAAGTTATTATAATTTTCCTTATGTTAATGAAATAGGATAACAGTTTTTTTAAACCAACCATTATTATTATTATAATAAAACAATGATTAAATTGCAACAAACCATAATTATTATGCTATGTATATGTAATATGAAATAACATCAAATTAAAGTCCCTAAAAGTCCCACCTTTTACAGAAATTTACATTACTCACTGGACCTAGATATTCTTCTTATTTTCCCATGGTTTAACAGGTCTTTAAAAAAAGAGTCATTATTGTTGACTTAAAACACCTTATAATATCACAAAAATATTACTCTGACAGTAAACTTCAATAATCACCAGACCTAAATGCTTTTATGATTATTATTTCTCTTGTTGATTCAATAACAATTAATCAAAGAGTTTAACAGATCTTCAAAAAAGAATCATTATGATTAAAGTAAGACAACCAATAAATTATCACAAACAATATTCATTAGAGAATGTCTGTGGAATGAATAGGCCAAGATACACTTATTATTATTATTATTCTCCCTTCTTGATGCAATAACCATTTATAAACATATTTAACAGGTTTCTAAAAAGGAACCAATATCATCAAAATGAAACAATTCAATTATCACAAACAATAATTACTATATGTATATGTTATATGGATTATCAAACAAATCCTAAATGATCCTTCTTCAGACACCTAGATTCACTAATCACCAGGCCTAGATGGAGTTAGGAAATAACATCAAATTAAAGTCCCCAAAAGTCCCACCTTTTACAGAAGTTTACATTAATCACTAGACCTAGATATTCTTCTTCTTATTTTATCATGGTTTAACAGGTCTTTAAAAAAGTCATTATTATTAACTTAAAACAGCCTTTATAATATCACAAAAATATTCATTACATTATGTGTATATAATATGCTATAATATGAAATTAGAACCCCATGGTATCCTAAATAAGACAACTAGTTTCGTTAATCGCAAAGACTAGGTACAGTTATTATTTCTTCCATTATTTTGATGCATTAAGTGTAAATGAAAAAGTTTAACAGGTCTATAAAAAACCATTATTATTAAAATAAAACAATGATTAAACATTAATCATTATAGTATGTCTATATAATATGAAACCATATCAAATTCAGATCCCAAAAGATTCCCCCTATGATAGCAAGTTTTGCTAATTCCCAGGCCTAGATGTTGTTATTGTTGTTATTTCTCATGTTGATGCAATAACAGTTAAAAAGTTTAATAATCATTTTTAAAAAATCATTGACATAGCACAATTATAGCATGTTTATAAGATATGTAATAATATTAAATCAAAATATTTCCTGAGACCGTAAATTTCACTAACTGCCTAAATGCATTTATTAATATTATTTTTCACAGTCATGCAAGAAAGTAAATGAAAAAGTTTGGCAGGTGTTTAAGAAGAATAATAATGATTAAAATAGTACATACATTAAATTACCACAAATGATATTCATTTTAGGATGTAAATATAATATAAAGTAATATCAAATTAAAATCCCAAAAGATGCTACCTCAGGCAGCAAGTTTCACTAATCACCATGGCTAGAGACAGTTACTATTATTTCTCTCATGTTGATGCTGTAACAGTTAATGGAAACAGTTTAACTTGTCTTTAAAAAAGAATCATTATTCTTAAAATAAAACACCCATTAAACCATCACAAACATAATTCATTATAGGATGTCCATATCATATTAAATAATACCAAGTATATTCCCAAAATATCCTACTTCAGACAGCAAGTTTCACTAATCACTACGGTTAGATATTATTATTTTTCTCTCATGTTGAGGCGATAAATGTTAATGAAAAAGTTCAACAGGTCCTGAAAAGAATCATAGCGATTAAAATAAAAAAACATTTTGTTACCTTAAATAATATTAATTATAATGTTTATACAATTTGCAATAATATCAAATTAAAATCCCAACAAATATCATCTCAAATAGGAAGCTTCATGCTTTGCCAAGCCTATATACAGTTTTTCCTATTATTATAAGTATAATAATAATTATTATTATTACTTCTCATGTTGATGAAATAAGAGTTAATAAAAAATTTAACAGGTCTTTAAAAATAATCATTAGTATTAAAGTAAAACCACTATTAAATTATCACAAATAACATTCATTGTACTATGTGCATTTACTAGGAAATATCAAATTAAAATCCCAAATTTCCTACCTCAATCAGTTTGTTTCAATAAGAAGCAGGCCTAGATACAGTGATTATGATTTGTCTTATGGTGATACAATAACAGATAATGAAAAGAGATAGACAGGTCTTTAAAAATACATTATTATGAAATTAGAACAATCTTTAAAATAGGACAAATAATATTCACTAGAGTATGGTTATATAATATGTAATAATATGAAATTAGAATCGTGCAAGATCCTAACTCAGTCAGCTAGTTTCTCCAATCGTGAGGCATAGATACATTTACTATTTCTTTTGTAATCTGGATGCAATAACAGTTAATTTGAAAAGTTTAACAAGTCTTTAAAAAATCATTATTATTAAAATAAAACAAAAATTCAATTATCACAAATAATACTCATTGTACTATTTCTCTATGACATGAAATAATATGAACATAAAGTCCCAAGAGATTCTACCTCAGAAAGCAAGTTTCAAGAGTCAGCAGCCGTAGATAGGTTAATATTATTTCTCTCACATTGCTTCAAAAACAAATTATCAAAGGGTTTAACAGGTCTTTTTCTGTGTCTGTGTCTGTGTCTCTGTCTCTATGGCTTTCTCTCTCTTTCTTCCTTTTGTTTCTGTCTCTATCTCTCTGTCTCTCTTTTTTGTTTGTCTCTGTCTTTCTGTCTCTGTTTCTCTCTCTTTGCTCTGTCTTTCTCTTTGTGTCTCTGTGTCTCTGTCTCTTTCTCTGGGTGTTTGTCTCCATCCATGTCTGTCTCTGTCTCTCTCTGCCTCTCACTCTTCCACTCTCTTTGATTTTGTTTCTCTATGTCTCTCTCAGTCTCTATCTCCCTTTGTCTCTGTCTTTCTGTGTCTGTGTCTCTGTTTCTCTTTGTCTCTATGACTTTGCATCTCTTTCTATCTGTCTTTTTTCTGTCTCTATCTCTCTCTGTCTCTCTGTTAGTCTCTCTGTTTCTCTCTGTCTTTCTGTTTCTCTTTCTCACTCTTTGCTCTGTCTCTCACTGTGTGTCTCTGTCTTTGTCTCTTTTTCTCTGGGTGTTTCTCTCCATCCATGTCTGTCTTTATCTCTCTGTCTCTGTCTCTCTCTGTCTCTCACTCTTCTATTCTCTTTGTCTCTGTTTCTCTATGTCTCTCTCTCTCAGTTTCTCTGTCTCTATCTCCCCGTCGCTGTGTTTTTTCTGTGTCTTTGTCCCTGTTTCTCTTTGTCTCTATGACTTTGTCTCTCTTTTTGTCTGTTTTTCAGTCTCTTATGTCTCTCTCTGTATCTCTCTGTTTCTCTCTTTGTCTTCTCTGTCTTTGTTTCTCGCTCACTCTTTGCTCCTTCTCTCTTTGTGTGTCTCAGTGTTTGTCTCGATCCATGTCTGTCTCTATATCTATCTCTGTCACTCTTCTACTCTTTGTCTCTGTTTCTCTATGACTCTTTCTCTTAGTTTCTCTGTCTCTATATCTCCCTGTCTCTGTTTGTTTTCTGTGTCTGTGTCTCTGTCTTTGTCTCTATGACTTTTTCTCTATATCTCTCTCTGTGTCTCTCTTTTTGTTTGTCTCTCTGTTTCTCTCTGTCTGTTTCTCTTTCTCTCTTTTCTCTGTCTCTCTCATTTCTCTCTGCATTTGTCTCTTTCTGTGTCAGTGTCTTTCTCTTTGTCCCTGCATATTTCTCTGCCTTTCTTCTCTCTTTGCCTCTCTTTCTTTCTCTCTGTCTCTTTTTCTCTCTGTGTATCTCTCTATCTTTTGTCTGTTTGTCTATGTGGATGTCTGTCCATCTTCTTTCTCTCTGTGTGTGTATGTGTCTGTCTCTCTGTGTACTGTCTCTGTCTGTCTCTTTCTCTCTGTCTTTGTCTGCATCTGTCTCTGTATCTCTCTGCCTCTGTAACTCTGTGTCTTCTGTTTAAGTCTCTTTGTCTCTGTTTGTATGTCTGTCTGTCAGTTTCTCTTTTGGGTTCTTTCTCTGTCTCTCTCTGTCTCTGTCTCTCTGTGTCTCTCTCTGTCTCTGTCTCTCTCTGTATCCTCTCTCTGTCCCTCTGTGTGTGTGTGTGTGTGTGTGTGTGTGTGTCATTCTGGCTTTTTCTCTCTCTTTCCTCTCTCTTTTCCTCTCTCCTCTCTTTGTCTCTGTCGCTCTCCTCACTCTGAGGCAGCAAGATCTCATGGACACACCCTACCCTTGGAGTCAGGAAGACTTGGGTTCCAATTCTTCCTCAGACTTTTCCTAGCTTCATAATCTCAGGCAAATCTCTGCATCTCCCTTGGTCTCTGTCCAATAAAGGATTTGGGCTCATGGCCTCTAGTGTTTCCTCTAGGGCTAAGTCTGTTGCTAGGAGACCCATTGAGTCACAATGAAGACCCTAAGGGATGACTGGGAAAGATGGAAATGAGGCAGGAGGTGTAGACTGCACATGGGAGCAGCTTCGCCGAAACAGAAAGGGAAGAGGAAGAGCTTTGTTGAGGATGGAGAGCTGGGACAGAGATGGAGAACATGGTCCATTTTTCAGAACACAGACATTGGAGGGAGAGGAGCTGGATGCAAATCTCAGTTGGACTAAATACACTGACTCCGGCAGTCACCTCACTTCATCCAATACGAGATTATTGATAAAATAATACAACATAATGACTCATTGAGTAAGCCCTGGATACCCAGACAGATCTAACTTTGCAGGGTTGTTTTAATAAAGGTCCCATATAAGTCAAACTTGTGGTATTCCATTCATCATTTTCTTTCCAAGTTAAGAACACTTAGGAAAATGATCAGCGGTTTTCCTTGTATTTATTTCTTCTGAGTTTTGCTCTTGTGGATGGGCAA
>JAJPUD010023438.1:0-19976 GCA_023553655.1 Myrmecobius fasciatus
TTTTTTTTTTAAATTAGTACAAATCTCTCTCTTAATCTACTGTCACTTTTATTCTCTCTTCTTTGCTTTTCTCTTTCCCTCCTATTTCTCCAACTGCATGTGTATAGTCTTCCCTCTTTTGATCAGTTCAGATGAAAGTGAGGTTCAAGCTTCACTCATTCTCCCCACTCTTGTTAGCTTCAAGGGATTCTATTTAAACTTGTATCTAACATGTTTTTGTCTTCTAAGCTTTGCTTAGAGATGTTTCAAATTATTCTCTTCTTCAGAATTTGTGTCTTGGGATCAGAGAAGGGGAAGTGTTTCTATTACCACAATAATTTTATGGTGTGATACATTTTTGGTTGTCTCATTCTTTCAACCTACTTTCTGACTCTGGAGAAAATATTTGGACTTGTCCTGTTGCTGCTTTCTTAGGGTATTGAGTATTAGTTTATCCCAGGAGCTTAAGGTCAGCTCAAACTGAAATTCTGCTAGCCTTCAGAGATTCAGAATAAGGCTGATCCAGGGCAAAGACTGATTTCTGCCCTCTTTGTGTGAGCTCTGTAAATTATGGATCTGGATTTGGGTCTGACAATATTTGGGCTTGCTTCTAGTTGTTGTTTCAGTAGTCTACTGCTGAATACAGCTACTATCAATCATCCAGAAAGCTATGCTGGTTCATGATAACAAAACTTCAGGTTTCCCTTTATCTGGGATTTATTGTCTTGTTATTCCATTGTCAGCACTGGATGGGGCTGAATTCCAGAATTAAGATCCTTTTCTATGTTCAGGGTCTAAATCACTCAGTTTGTGCTTACTTCTGAATGTTACTAGGTCCTGAGTCTAGGCTCCTCACCTTACAATCTCACTCCAAGCCACAGGTCCCTTTTTCAGTCAGCCCTGGACCTGGTACCCAAAATTGGGTAGCAAGCAACATTGCTTCCTTTGACAACTATTCCTATATCCTGAACAACTTCAGGTTGCTGTATTTGCAATCTCTCTTTGCTCTTATACATGTCTTATCCCTGACCTGAAATGCCTCATGTAAATTGTCTAATCCAGTCCCTGTCCTCCATCTCTCCAGACCTTTCTGTTTCCCTATGCTAATTTGATATGAAAAAAAAACTCACTATGATTTTTTATTAAATTTCTCAACCAGAGCATAATCTGGTATGTTTTCTAGATCTGTTTTGGAGGAATTATGTGGGGGAAAAAGTGAAGTTTAGCTATACTTCTTTCTACTATTCCATTATTTTGACTCTGCCTAACACAATTTCTTTTAATGAGTTGCTGATTTTTTAAATCTACTCTGAACAGTATGTTATCTAACTACCCAGAGATTGATGAATCTAAAATAATTTTAAGGTGTTAGTCTATCATTTCTTATCTATTGAAATTCAATCAATTTCTTTTTACTTTCCTTTCTCTTCTGGTAATGTCAATAACTGCTTTTCTCCTTCCAATTTTCTTGTTGAAGAAGATAATCATTGTGTACAGGCATGAGTTTTCTGAGTTAACAAGTTTCAGGATCCTTTCTTGTTTTTATACCAGATCATGTTTTGAAACATCTCTTTCTTCCATCCATGGATGTTTTGTATTTTTATCCATTTCATAATGTTATACTTTAAAAAGGGGGGGGGTCTAATAGTCAAACTTCTTCTGGTGAGTTCCTCTGTGTTCAGCCAGGCTAATTTTTGAACAATACATGTGGTGCATAAAACTCCCAGCATTGTAGACTTGCCATCAATAGAGGTTCATAGATAGAAAAGGCAAGACTACAAGATGTGGTAATATGTGGGAAAAAACTATGGATGAATTTCTCATATATTTATGGTTCAAAAAATAGGTTACTTTTCTTTAAGCTTAGTTTCTCTGACTATATGAGATAGCTGGATCAAAGGTAGGGACATTCTTCCTTTATCAAAGACAAAATAGTATCTCCAGTTGGCTTTCAACAGTGCCATTGTCACACAGTTCATGAGAAAGGAAAATATGTGCCCAAGTCCTTGTTACATAAACAAACAAAAACATGTCATTAAAATACACCCACTGAACCTTTCAGGATACAGAATTATATTTCCTGAACTCTTATCAGCTCACTTATTAAATGCACGTTTTTGTTTCCAAGATAGGAGATTCTGGAACAAAGAGGTGATCTTATTTTAATATCAAAATGTACTAATTATTTCAAATTAGTGCTAGGCAGAGACTTAGGGAAATACATGCAAAGATCATGTCAGTGATGTCCCTGGTAGGTGCTGAATTTACTGAACATTACCTCAAAAGCTTCCTATTCTGATTCTGGATAGTACTTGTTAGAAAGTTCTTTCTTGGAGCTAAGATAGTGGAGAGAAGCCAGGAGCTCTCCCTAGCTTCACTCAGAATCAATGCTGCTAGATGAAGCCTCTAAAAAGATTTTTGGTGTGAGAAAACCTACAAACATCTGGAGTGCAATCGTTTTCCAGCTTAGATGAATTGGAAGGATTTCAGGAAAGGTCTGTCTGAATTGGGCAAGAAGAATGCAGCCCAGTGCAGGAGCAGTGCAGAAAGGCTCAGCACAGGGAGGGCACCTACTGGGAATCTAGCAGTAGGCTATTAGCCAAAATACAGCAGTGTTGGCTATTCTGTCCTACTTCGGATGGCCAGTGGCTCAGCAGCCAGCTAACTGTGAGATCTACAACACAAGTACAGAAAGCAAATTGAGAGCTTCCAACCTGCAGCATAAATGGGATGTGGCCAGGACTACCTAGCACAGTAGGAAAGCCTATAAGCACCACTGACCAAACAAAATAACTCACTAAAAATTAAAATGAACAAATGGAAAAAAAAATGACTCAATGAGACATCAAGAATCAGTCAAACAAATTTTTAAAAAGAAAAAAAGAAGAAGAAAATTGTAAAATACCTCTTTGGAAAACCAACCAACTTGGAAAATGGATCTAGGTGAGTCTCTCTAAGGATTATTGTACTACCTGGAAGCCATGATCAAAAAAGGGCCCAGCACAAATTGTTCAAGAGAACCAGAGGGTAAAAGAGTGAAAGAATTCACAGATCAAAAGTGGAAAATTATATGGTAGAAACTAGGCACTGACCAACATCTAACACTAATCCAAGATGAGGTCAAAATGGGTTCATGATTTAGACATAAGGGATGATACATTAAGCAAATTAGGAGAATAAGGGATAGTTTACTTCTCAGATCTATGGAGAAGGAAGGAACTTATGATCAAGAAGGAACTAGAGAACATTATGAAATGCAAAATAGATAATTTTGGTTACATTAAATTAAAAAGGGTTTGTACAAACAAAACCAATGTAGCCAAAATTGGAAGGGAAACAAAGCTGAGGGGAGGGAATTACAACCAGTATTTTTGATAAGCAATTAATTTCTAAAATATATAGATATTGACTCAAATTTATAAGAATATAAATCATTCCCCAATTGATAAATGATCAAAAGATATTAACAGACAATTTTCAGAAAATGAAATTAAAGTCATTTCTAGTCATATGAAAACATGTTCTGGATCACTATTTATTAGAGCCATGCAAATTAAGACAATTCTGAGATACTGTTTCACACTTTATGATGGGCTAAGATTACAGGAAAAGAAAATGATAAATTGTGTAGGGATTGTGAAAACTGGAACACTGGTCAATTATTGGTGGAGTTGTGAAGTGGTTCAATCATTCTGGAGAGTAATTTGAAACACTGACCAAAGGGCTATCAAATTGTCCATGCTCTTTGATCTAGCAACGTTTCTGTTGGGTCTGTATCCCAAAAACATCATAAAAGAGAGAAAAGGACCTAGATGTGAAAAACAATTTGTAGCAGACCTTTTTGTAGTGTCAAGAAAATGGAAACTGAGTTGATGCCCATCAGTTAGGGAATAGCTGAATAGGTTATGGTATATGAATGTAATGGAATATTATTGTTCTATAAGAAATGACAAGTGGGCTGATTTCAGAAAATCCTGGAAAGACTTACATGAACTAATGCAAAGTGAAGTGAGTATAATCAAGAGAACATTGTACACAGCAATAACAAGAGGACATGACAATAGATTATGATAGACTTTGCTCTTTTCAACAATGATATGATTCAAAGTACCTCCAAGAGACTTGTGATGGAAAGAACCATCCACATCGAGTGAGAGAACTATGAAGACTGAATGTGGATCACAGCATAGTATTTTCACCTTTTTTATTGTTGTTTGTTAACTTTGTTTTTTTATACCTTGTGTTTTTTTCCCTTTTGATCTCATTTTTCTTGTGCAACATGATGGATATGGAAATATGTTTAGGAGAATTGCATATGTTTAACCTATATTAAATTGCTTGCTGTCTATGGGAGGGGTTTGGGGGTAAATAGAAAAATTTGGAATACAAGATTTTACAAAAGTGATATATTTAGAACAATAAAAACTATTTTAAAAAATAAAAGGCTATTTTTAAAAAGACCCCAAAATGAAAACTCTAAGGTGTATTGTAGTCAAATCCCAAAATTTATCAGATCAATGAGAAAATACTGCAAGTATCCAGAAACAATTCACCGAGGAGCCAAAATCAGAATTATTCAGGATCTAGCAGCTTCCACAATAAAAGATCATAAGGCCTTAAATATGATATTCCAGAAGGCAAATAAGACAATGAAGAATTAACTATTCAGAAAAATTAATTATTATCTTTAGGGGGAAAATAGACATTCAATGAAAAGGGAGACAAAATTCCATCTTCAAACGTAAGACTCAATAAAATAGGGGCTTTTCAATCATTTATGATGAAAAGAGCAGAGCCGAACAGAAAATTTGATCTTCAAAGACAAGATTCAAGAAAAGTATAAAAAACAGGGAAGAAAAAAATGGTTTTTTAAAGGTTAAAATGTTTTGCATCCCTGAATGAAATGAGCAGAACCAGGAGATCATTATTCACAGCAACAACAGTACTATATGATGATCAATTCTGATGAACATGGCTCTCTTCAACAATGAAATGTTTCAAACCACCTCCAATTGTTCACTGAAGAAAGCCATATACACCCAGAGAGAGGGATGTAAAATGTGGACCACAACATAACATTCTCATACTCCTTGATTGATGTTTGCTTACATTGTGTTTCCTTTATCTGATATATCGTTTGTGTAGACAAGATTTTTCTTGCACAACAATGACAAGTTTGGAAATATGTATACATATATTCGATTTGCCAATATTTTAACATAATTAACATGTAGTGCATATCCTGCCATCTAGGGGAGGGGTGGGGAGTTGGGGGAAAAATTTGTAACGGAAAGCTATGTAAGGGTTATTGTTGAAGAATTACCCACACATATGTTATGCAAATAAAATTTAAAAAATTAAAAAATTAAAAAAAATGTTTTGCATCCTTACATGGAAAATGATACATGCAACTCCTGAGAACTGAATCTTTGTCAGGGCAGTTACAAGGAGTATACATATACAGAGAAGATGGGTATAAGTTGACTTTAATGTGATTATATAAAAAAAAAGAAATTAGAAGGTGGAAAAAGTATTGTACTTGGAGAAGAAGAAAGGTGAGATAAAATGGGGTATATTACATCACATGAAGAGGCAAAAAAGGTGATTTCCAAGGATTTATTACAGTTCTAATTTAATAATTCTATTTTTAAAAAAAGGCTACATATAGTACCTAAAGATGGGACTCAGTCTATCCTTCCCTGTACAATCATAGTGGTAAATAAAGTTGTCACTGGGTATCTATGTTAATTTAGTGTCACAACTAATACCAAGCAGAGCTTACACATAGAATGCAGAATGTGGGAAGCAAGCAATGATTAAAACAGTCAACAGATCCAGCATAAGCCTGTCTATCTAGTAGAATCAAGTGAGTTTGTTCCCAAATTTTCCTCCTGAGGGATCAGCCCCTAAAAGTGGACATTAAAAAATACCTGATCATATTGAGAATTCTAGCTACTTGTGTCCCTAGGGATCTGGATTCCAGATATGCCATAGTCTTGAAGTGGCTCTAACTGGAGAGGAAAGATTTCCCAAAACAAAAGTATGCCTTTCTGGTAATGTCCATGACTCTTTTAAAAGTTAATTTATACATCTCCTAGTAGCCTCCTTGAGAAATTAATGAAGTTGATCTAGCCTATAAGAAACAGAAATTCTAATCCCTAATTCCTTTTATTTAGAACAAGGCATATGTTTTTAAGTGAAATTCAGGCTTGGGCTATTGAAGTATGAACCAATCAATTAAGAATCAATAAGCCTAGCTGAAGTATTTATTAAGCATATAGCAGATTCTAGATTCCAAGATGTGCTCTCAGAGAAAGGACTACATATTCCAGCAGACAGCATTTTACCATCTGCTTTTGGTTCTCCATACCAATTCAACTTGGATCCCAAAATAGCATGTCTATTTTATTTTAATAAGTGTAATTTATGTAAAGCTATGTTCTTTCTGTCAGTGTGTCAACACAATATAGCCCCTCCCCTGTACTCCAAACTAGGCATTCTCCACAATGGGTATTATAATGTCATACTTTATTATCAGCCTCTGTTTCAGACATTTATAATTTTCTGGAGAAATAATCCTCATGAATATTTTCTTTGTTATTCATCTGACTTGGAAAAAGCCTCCAGGACTGTGAGCCTTCAGGAAATGTCCAATATCAGGAACAGATCACTAGTGGATCAATATAGGGAAAAGAATGAAGGTGGGAGGAAGGCAAGAAGAATGGAGTGAATTTAGTTCTCTATTTTGAAGATCAACTAACTGAATTTTTATTTTCTTTTTATTGTCTTTTCCATAGAAAGAGATAAATCAAAACAAATTTATAACAGACCTTGTTTTTCTTTCAATCCCTTTGCAAGGCATGTCCTGAAATCCTTATACATTCATCCAAATTTCCTATATCCTCTATCTTTTAAATATACAACCCAATAAAATAAAAATTCACATTTAGCTTGTTAACTGAGGCTCAGCATAAAAAAGATTATGTTCACTCTACTAAATTAGGCATGGTCTAAACCATTTAGAAGAATTTTTAATAATTAAAAATACTTGGCCAAAGCAATAAACATTTACAATCAATAAACATACATAATAAAGTTAGGAATTTTATTGGAAAATTTTAACTTCTTGGCTTTACTTTTGTTCTGGTTCAAATTTATTTGCATTCTAAGCCAAAAAGGATCTTGGAAATATTTGACCCTAAGTAAAACACTTGCCTGGAACAAAGGACTATGATCTCTATCCAAACAATGGAGTCAAAAACAAAAGATGTAATCTTAGTCCAGATTCACTCTGATACTTTTGTCAGAAACTTGTGGTGATGAATAAGGATAAGTCATCCTACATTCATTAGGGATAAAGAAATTCATTAGGGAAAGGTTCTAAACACTATACTCTACCAGATTGGTGGTCAGATGGTCTTCAGGGAATCTTGAAGAGATAAAGCTGAATGGCAAGAAGCAATGGACAATAGATATCTAAAATCTAAAATCAGTGGAATAATTCCTAAAGTACTAAGGCTAGCAGAGTAATATCATACCCAGAGCATCACCCAACTGAGAATACATGATCAGAAGTCACCAAGATTCACCAAAAGACCAGGAGGGACCAGTGAAGTAATAGCATATCATGGAGGAAGCAAGTCTCATGAGAACAATACAATGGCATTACCAAAAGATCCAAAGGTCTTGTAATATGACAAGATTGCCAGGACTATGCATGTTCCTTACTTATGTATAATCCTTTTGCATATGAATTATTCCCACTAATGATATATGTGTTTGTGGAAAAGTGTGCTCCAAAGAACAAAAGGGGGGAAATTATTCTACTACCCTTCTTCTCACTATGTTGTATCACTAAATGCTTTTCACTTGAACAAATTGTGTCCTTTACTTACAAGAAAAATGAATGAATGAAAAATTAATGGAAAAATATTTATTGCTATGTGCCAAGAACTATGCTATTGGAAAAATTGAAATAGTCCCTGCTCTCAAGGAGCTCTCACTCTGAATTGAGGGAGATAATACATAAAAGAAAGTTAAGCTAAGGGATGGATGGAAAGCCTTGGAAAACCTAAGGGTTGAGTCATACAATGAATAGGAAAGTCCAGGGGACCTAAGCCTATATTAACAGATCAGATGACCATGTTTTCATCCTATAGGAAATAAAGTTATGAGGACCTTAGCATGTGGTACCAAGGCAAATGGTGAGCCTAGTAACTCTCCATCTCACCTGAGGGAACAGAGGAAGTAAATTTAACATATCAAGAGGAATATAAAGTAGAAATGGATGCACAAAGTGCCTTGAACTTTAAAGTAGGAATTGGCAAGGGTGTGTATGTGTATGTGTGTGAGTAAATTCATTATACCACAAAAGAAAAGGACATTTCTGCAAAACCTATACTTAACTTGAAATAATAATATTGAGTAGAATATGTCATTGCCCAAGCTTTCCAATTAATTAAAGCCTCACTAATAACTGTGGTAGGGAGATGCATGTGCTTTGAATCTTCTCTATCCTGGGCAATCCTATGAAGTTGAACTTCCCCTTCAAAAGAAGGAAGAAAAGAATATGCTGTTAGAATACAATATAGCAAAAAAAATTTGAATGTATAACATCTTTCCTCCTAGAAGAAAGTTTAGTTTATTTAGGAAGGCATTTTACTCTTCTAAGAGAATCTATGCTAACCTGCTTTAACCCAATGTTACCAGGAGAATAAATATTACATGAGCTTGATTAGTTTTGTGGTTATAGGAAACAGAAGGTAAGTAAACGTATTTACTTTAGAAATGTTCTCAGAAAAAAAAGAACAAATTAGACTGTTGTGGACACAATCTTTTAACTTTTTGGTCCTTTCTTAAGAAGTATTTCTCTTGATACATGCATGAATAGTAATACACAACTTCTTATCTGTTAAATTGAAACTAATATCCACTACTTGAATTATATATTCTTAAGTTATAGTACCATAGGATTGAAAACTGGCCAAGGCTTTTGATGATCTTCAATCCTCTCATTTTACAAAAAAGGAAATGAGGCCCAGAGAGGGAAAGCATCTCACAAAGAAACACTAGAATTTAAAAAAGTGATCTTCCTGTGAAAAGAGACATAGCTTCTGAAGTATGTACAATCCCAATTCTTTTTATTTAAAAAAAATACACATCTTGATACCCAGAGCCAGATATAGGTAAATTATTAAGGTAGGAAAGAAAAATTTGTTTCTATTGCCCCTTCCACAATCCCTTTCTTCATCCTCTTCCACTGCTCATTTCTTCTCCAATTCCCCTCAAGGGTATATTGATTGTTTGTCCAGAGTGCCCGTCCACACTACCCTGTACAGTCTTGCCAATTGCTAGTACCCTATGATGCAGATAAATACTTCATAACTCACCTTTTGCTGCTTAGTAATTTCAGTCACATCTGCTCTTGGTAAGTACATTTGGGGTTCTCCTAGCAAGGATATTAAATGGTTCATCATTTCCTTCTACAATTCATTTTACAGATGAAGAATTGAGGCAAATGAAATTAAGGTTATACAACTAGTGTCTGATGCTGGATTTGAACTCAGAAAGATGAGTCTTCCTGACTTCAGGCTCAGTGCTCCATTCACAAGTAGCCAAAATTCATCTCAGCTTGGTGTTAAAGTGAAATTATCTTTTCCTGGCCCCCATTTCCTCACCTTTAATATGAAGGAAATGAATTAGATGAATTCTCAAATCCTATAAAACTCTTCAACCTAGAATGTTATAATTTTATTTTTTCTTCCTCTTCAAGTTGTATCCAGGACCTCCCCATTTATAGTTCCTTTATTTTCCTCCCCATTTTCAGCTTCCTTTAAAGCTTAAATTGCTTGAGGGCAAGAACTATATGTTTATTTTAATTGGTATTCACAACACAGTACAGTACTTGGCACATACTAAGATGACTGATTAAATTGATTCTCTGAGGTGTAGATGATAGTGCCCATTCACAAAGTACTAAGTCTCCTAAGCTTATTTGCTTTTGTTTGTTTTTTTAATAGATCATTGGTTAAAAGGAGTGAGTTATTAAAGTTAATGATAAAATTTTATAAATCTTTTTTGAGAAAAAGGATCTTCAATATTGTCTTTCAAAGCATCTCAGGTAGATGGCTATCCACTCCAGAGATTTCAAATGTTCAGCTTGCATGCTGCCCATAACAAAACTGAGTATGACCTGGATCAGATTATAATGTAATTGAGAAATATTTAAGAAAACAAATAAGAATCCAATAAAACATCAATAATATCAAATTTTAAAATTAAGCAAAAAAAAAAACACCTGGAAACTGAGTGGATGCCCATCAATCGGAGAATAGCTGAACAAAGTTATGGTATATGAATATTATAGAATATTATTGTTCTATAAGAAATGATCAGCAGGTGGATTTCAGAGAGACCTGGAGAGACTTACATGAACTGATGTTAACTGAAATGAGCAGAACCAGGAGATCATTATATAAGGCAACAGCAAGATTATACAATAATCAATTTTGATGGTCATGGTTCTCATCAACAATGAAGTGATTCAGCAGTTCCAATGGTCTTGTGATGAAGAAAATCATATGCACCCAGAGAGAGGACAGTGGAAATTGAATGTGGAACACAACATAGTATTTTCACTCTTTTTGTTGTTTGCTTGAATTTTGTTTTCTCATTTTTTCCCTTTTGGTTCTAATTTTTCTTGTGCAACATTTTTGTGGACATATGTATAGAGGAATTACACATTTAACATATATTGGATCACTTGCTGACTGGGGGGAGGAGAAGGAAGGAAAAAAATTAGAATACAGAGTTTTGTAGGGGTGAAAGTCAAAAATTATCCTTGTATATATTTTGAAAATAAAAGCTACAATTAAAAACAATCATTTTAATGCTTATCAATATTTTAAATGCTCTAAACTATTAATAGAGAAATACAAATTAAAAAAAAACAAGCCAATATGCAACCTACAAAAATCCCTATGTATGGCCCCAATTTCTGGTTGAGTTTGACATCATTGGTCAACTCCATATATATAGAATGAGGTTAGTTTCATTGATTTCACACACACACACACACACACACACACACACACACACACACGTGCATTCTCCAAAGTTTAGCAATTGGATTTTATACTTTTCCATATCAATAAAGGCTACATTTTCCCTTTTTGTTTCTACAAGGTGGTGATGATGGCTATTTGTCCTTCCTTTCAAGGATGACCATGACATCAGGGAGGTGATGCCATGACATGCAAGTGGATTAGATTTAATCGAAGGTGGGTTATGCAAGGTCACCAGGCTCACTCTCTCCTCTAGAACCATGTGGGTCCAATGGCCAGATATAGATCAGGATGACTGGAGATGGCACTGGATTCAATGGGAGACCTTGACCTTTTTAAGTTAAAATCTTTAATATATCTTAGTTAAAATTGAACTGCTTGTTCAATGATTAAGTTTAGGTAAAAAAGAAACAGGGCAAAGAATGGCTTTTTTTACCTACTCAAAAAAAGGAATAAACCTGGAAGGGGAAGACTTGAAAGTAGGGATAAGGAACATTCAGTCTGCGAAATCATTTGTTTTGATCTTGCCAAGGTAACCACAGGTGGAATTCAAAATTCAATAAATCTAGGAGCTTTTTGTAGCAACATGAATTTATATTAAGTGAATCATAATAACAACATACATTTTGAGGAACAAGTAAGGATATTGCATTATGGGATGGACAAGATACATCCATGTACATGATGAGATGAACATTTGTTGGCTGTTTATCACTAGTCAGCCTGTATTGCAAGTGCCAGGCAGACTGGGAATGTACATGTTGCAAAAGTATTAATACACTGCTGAAACTATGGCAATCAAGTGATGATGAGATGAGAAAGCACTGAATCATCCCAGTCTTGAAACAAATTATTTAATTTATATTCCATTGTATCATCATACGCCAAGAAGGTCTCTGTGTACAGTTATTATTGCTCAACAATGTGATATCAACAATAATGTCATGCATAAATTCTGTCAAAAGCAGAGGGGTTAACAGTCACCTGTTTAAGGAGCTACTAAGTGATCTTGTTTTATCATTGCAAAAAGCAATGGCTGAGTCATGGGAACATGCTGATGAGGTTTTACAAACTGTAGGATGGAAATCAAGCAATTCATGGAGGGGAAGGGAAAATCTGTCAGGGAACTTAATGATTAGCAAGTAGCTGTGTGATCTAGAGTTCGTGGTGGTCATTATCAAAACTGAATGTCGGGGCAACTAGGTGGTGCAGTGGATAGAGCACCAGCCCTGAAATCAGGAAGATCTGAGTTCAAATCTGGTCTCAGACACTTAACATTCCCTAGCTGTGTGACCCTGGGCAAGTCACTTAACCTCAATTGCCTCAGCAAAAAGCAAAACAAAAAAACAACTGAATGTCAAACCGCAGGACCCTAACCAACTTTGCTGCTCCCTACTTTCAAATGTGAAATCATTTGAAGCTAAATTAAGGCTGTGAAAAATGCAACTTGAAAGAAATAGCATGATGCATTTCCTTTCTCTAGAAGGATAAAAATTTTCTATGACGTTTGACCATTTTGGTGAAGTGTGAAACTGAGGCATTTAATGAAAGATTCAAGAATGTGAAAAGTAAACAATTGAAATTGAACATCTTTGCTACACAATTCAATGTGGAACTAGCTGATGTGGCTGATAACTAAAAACAGGATATCATTCAGCTGCAAAGTGATAATAAGTTGAAAGCTAGATACAACTACCTCCCAATGCTTGAGTTCTATAAACATTACATGAGCAATTATTATTTTCCCATTATTAGGAGACATGCATTGAAATATGTGCCTGTGTTTGGAGAAACTTGATGCTGAGAGCAGTCTTTTCAAAACTTTGCATGAGGGACTTCCTTCCGGGGGTGGAGCCATGGTGGCGGAGATCAGACAGGATTCTCTGTAACCTCCTCTAACCTCCCCTCAAACCAACAAAATATGAAGCCTCTAGACTGATTCTGAAGCAAAAAAATCCACAATATCCGGAGAACAACACGATTCTAGAAGAAGATACTCTGGAAGAACCTCAAAACAGGTCTGTTTTAATGGGGCAGGGGGTGGCCTACTGAACCCAGACTGCAGCGCAGGGAGACCAGGGCAGGGAGCTGGAGCAGGAAGCTGGAACAGGAGTCGGAACAGGAGTGGGAGCGTTGTGCTTTTCACACACCTGGGAGTCTTCTGCGGGCCTCTTGGAACAATTTGTCCTGATTGTGGGCAGGTGGTTTGGAGGGTCTGCCTTTTGAGGGGGATAGATTGTGAACCACTGAACCCCTGATGAGCATCGTAACTAGCTGCCATTACACAGCACCTTAAAGCAATCAATCAAACAACAGGTCTGATAAGCACCAGAAATAATTCAATCAGCGGAGCTGCCCAGCCCCTGACATAATTCAATCAGCGGAGCTGCCCAGCCCCTGACATAATTCAATCAGCAGAACTGCCCAGTTCCTGAAATAACTCAATCAGCAGAACTGCCCCAGGGCAAATTAAAGCAGCTGTCCCACCTTTGCCCTAAACAGACCTCACACCTTTAAAAAAAATGAATAAAAAACCAAAAAGAGCTCTCACCATAGACAACTTTTATGGAGAGAGTGAAGAACAGACCTCAAATCCTGAGGTCCCTAAAGGTAAAGCAACTCCAGAAAAAGCCCCAAAGAGAGACATAAATTGGTCTCCATGTCACAAGGCTTTCTTTGAAGATTGCATAAAAAATCTTAAAAGAGAGTTAGAAGAAACATGGGGAAACGAAATGAGATCACTGCAAAATAAAATAGAAAAAATGGAAAAAGAATGCAGTGAACAAAAAAATGTAATTGGTCAATTGCAAAAGGAACTAAAAACAGTAACTGAAGAAAATAAGACATTAAAAATTAGAATCGAACAATTGGAAATGAATGACTCATCAAGACTTCAAGAATCAGTTGAACAAAAACAAAAAAATGAAAAGATAGAGAAAAACATGAAATATCTCCTAGGAAAAACAACTGACCTGGAAAATAGATCTAGGAGAGACAATCTAAGGATTATAGGGCTTCCTGAAAGCCATGATGAAAAAAAGAACCTGGACACTATATTCCAGGAAATCATAAAACAAAACTTTGCATGATAGAAGTCAACAGCACTCCAGACTGACTGACACAAACCTTTCACAGTTGTGAGTAGTAACATAACCAATACCAGCCAAAAATCACACAGTTAACAAAACAGAAGCAGTTCCAACCATCACATTAGGGGTGAATTAATTAAATGTTTGACCAAATATAGCAGGATAATTTTTGAAGTGACAATTTTTATGGCCTGTGAATAAAATTACAAATATTCAAATGGCTCTTGGCAAGAAAAAAATGTTCCTTTTCCTTGCCTTAAAGATTAATATAGGGGCAGCTAGATGGCACAGTGGATAGAGCACCAGCTGTGAAGTCAGGAGGACCTAAGTTCAAATCTGGTCTCAGACACTTAACATTCCCTAGTTGTGTGACCCTGGGCAAGTCACTTAACCCTGATTGCCTTGGCAAAAAATAAAGAGATTAATATGGCTTTCCCTAATACTATGAGCTCCAGTCCCCATTCTAGTTCCTCCAACTCCAGTGAATAATGTTCCATTTAACCAACTAATATTGACTAGTTTTTCTTTCAAAGAAATTTGGTTTCAGAAATATAGGAAGCACGGGAATACAAAATTTCCTCCAACAACCAGATGAGTCCACCTCTCAATTACCATTGGACAAGATCCTAAAGTTTATTCCTAGATATATCAGTGCTGGACTGGTTGGCCATTAAACCAAGTATGACTTCCACACCTCCACTCCAGAACTCAATTCACTTGATCGCCTGACCTTTCAAATTACAAAAATTTGTAGCCATATTCAATCATCTTCACCTAGAAAATAATGGAAACAGATACAGAAGCAATAGCAGGGGGGCCATGCTTTTTATTTTATTTTATTGGCTTCATGTTACCTTTGCATGAAAAAAATCTTGACTCTTCCAAACAAGGCCTTTTGTAACTAATTTTCTGCTTCAAACGTCATCAAATTTTATTTACATCAAGTTCTTTTTTGAATGCATTACAATTTCATTTCCAGTCAATCAAAAAGCATCTTCAGCAGGTGGTCAACAGATGTGAACCAATTATAAAAACCTTTCATGCTTCAGACCTCTCCAAGACATTTCCATTATATAGTTATCCTCCCACATTGTGATTTTCCCCATTAGAGTTTTGATATACCTCAGGTCAGCATAAGAAATAACTGTAAATGGAAATTTAGAAAGAGTTTTGTGGAAGCCATAGACAACACATTAAGGCCATCAGATAACACAGAAAAAGTTTAGAAACTCAGAAATTCATAAAATATGCCTATGACTAAATATTTAACCCAAATTTTAAAATAAAGTACTGTAAATAAATACTCCATAAAAAAAAGAAAAAAATCAGATTTCTTCTTTGGTACAAACAGAGAGTTAAAAATTTTTACATTAATTTTCCAGTTTTGGGGGCTACCAATCCCTAATCCCCACAGTGTGTAAGGGATAACTGTGCATCATCATGACTCTTCAGAAACCTTTTGCTAGATGACTACATCAGCCAATTTTCACTCACCAATTCTTCCATATGTTAAGGACACCACTATTCTAATCACCCATGCTCAAATTTTTTTGTATCATGCAAGATTTCTCACTCCACATAGCCAATCTCTTGCTGGCTTATTTCTATTCTCACAATGCTTCTAATATATATATACACCCTTCTTTCCACTCACAAGTCATACAAAGTCATTTGTATGCTATCTCCATAATTAGAATGTAAACTCCCTGAAGGCAAGAACTATTTCTTGTTGACCCATTGTTTTGTCACATAGTAGGCACTCAACAAATGCTGTTAATTGACTCACCTGATCAAAATAGAGATTTTTGATGCAAAAATATTAAACAACATATTAGGAAAGAGATTATAGAAAGTTATCACTAGGAAAATACATTATGAAAATGTATACCAGGAATGCAGAGCAGGTTTGATATTAGGAAAAACTATTAGCATAATTCACTATGTCAATAACCAGACTAAAAGAAATCATATAATTATCTCAATAGATACAGAAAAAGCATTTGACAAAATCCTACTCCCGCTCTTTAAAATAAGACTGTAGAGAGAATGGGAATAAATGGAGCTTTCCTTAAAATGATCAGTAGCATCTATTTAAAAGTATCAACAAGCATCACATATAATGGGGGTAAACTAGAACCATTCCCAGTAAGATCCAGGGTGAAACAAGGTTGTTCACTATCACCATTACTATGCAATATTGTATTAGAAATATTATCTTTAGCAATAAGAGAAGAAAAAATTAAAAGAATTAAAGTATGTAATGTAATGAGGAAATAAAATTATCACTCTGCAGATAATATGATGGTATACTTAGAAAATCCTAGAGAATCAGCTAAAAAACTGCTTAGAAACAATTCACAACTTCAACAAAGTGTCAAGATACAAAATAAATCCATCTAAATCATCAGCATTTCTATATTTTACCAACAAAGCAGCAAGAAATACAAAAAGAAAGTCCCTTTAAAATAACTGTAGATAATATAAAATATTTGGGAGTCTACCTGCCAAGACAAAGTCAGGAACAATATGAACACAATTACAAGACACTTTCCACACAAATAAAGTCCTATCTAATCAATTGAAAGACTATCAAGTGCTCAGGGGTAAACTGAGCTAATATAATAAAAATCATAATTCTGCCAAAATTAATCTACATATTCGTGCCATGCCAATTAAACTCTCAAGATTATTTTACACAGCTATAAAAAAATAACAAAGCTTATTTGAAAGAATAAAAGGTCAAGAATTTCAAGAGAACCAATGGAAAAAATATATAAATGAAGGAGGCCTAGCTGTGCCAGACCTAAAACTATATTATAAAGCAGTGGTAAGTAAAACTACTGGGTATTGGCTAAAAAATATAGTAGTCTTTTTTTTTTAATTTTATTTGCAAAACATATGTATGGGTAATTCTTCAACATTAACCTTTACAAAGCTTTCTGTTACAAGTTTTTCTTTTCCTTCCTACTCCCCACCCCTCCCCTAGATGGCAGGATATCCACTACATGTTAATTATGTTAAAATACTTGACAAATCAAATATATGTATACATATTTCCAAAAAAAATAAAAAATATAGTAGTCGATCAATGGTATAAATTAGGTTCACAAGAACCAATAGTCAATGACTATAGTAATCTAGTGATTGATAAACCCAAAGACCCCAGCTTATGGGATAAGAATTCACTACTTGACAAATGTGTCTGGGAAAACTGGAAATTAATATGGCAGAAACTAGGCATTGACCCACACTTAATACCTTATATCAAGATAAAGTCAAAATGGGTTCATGATTTAGACATAAAGAGTGATACCATAAGCAAATTAGAAAAACAAAGGATAGTATACTTCTCACATTTATGGAGAAGAAACAAATTTGTGGCCAAAGAAGAACTAGAGTACATTATAGATGCAAAATGGAAAATTTTGATTATATCAAATTAAAAATTTTTGTCAAACAAAACCAAGTAGAAGGGAAGCAATAAACTGGGGGGGTGGGATTTTTACATCTAAAGGTTCTCAAAAAGGCCTTATTTCTAAATATATAGAGAGAACTGACTCAAATTTATAAGAATACAAGCCATTCTCCAATTGATAAATGGTCAAAGGATGTGACCAGACAATTTTCAAGGAAGGAATTAAAACCATTTCTAGTCATATAAAAATGCTTTAAATCACTTTTAATCAGAGAAATACAAATTAAATCAATTCTGAGGTACTACTACACACCTCTGAGATTGGGTAAGATGAGAAGAAAAGATAATGATAAATTTTTTCTTTCTCATTTTTTCCCTTTTTTTCTGATTTTTCTTGAGCAGCATGATAATTATGGGAAAATGTATAGAATAAATGCACATGTTTAATATATATTGGATAACTTGGCATTTAGGGGAAGGGGTACAAGGGAAAAGGAGGTAGAAAAAAATTTTGGAATACAAGGTTTTGCAAGGGCAAATGTTGAAAACTATTTGTGCATATGTTTTGAAAATAGAAAGCTTAAAATATTTTAATCTATCTGAATCTTATCATCCTTTATGGCTTGTCCATTTCCTGCCCTAAATATTTCATAGAAGGTCCATCCAATATGCTAGATTTCTTGATCTCTTGACATTCTCTGAGTACTGTTGAATTAATTTTTTTAAATCTTTAAAAAAAGAAACATAAAAATAATCCTCTTCTGATAAAATATTTGCTATATTTTTTAATTGTAGAATAGTTTCATAGTGTTGGTGGTGGTGGTGCTTTTCAATTACAATTGCATTATACTAAATCAGCCTAAGCATCATCTCCTTTGGCATATAATGTGCCAAACCATTAATCGTGGAATCATAAGATTCTATGATTTAAATCAGAAAAGGCCCTTCAAGATCCTCTAGTCCAACCCTATCATCTTATAGATAAGAAAATTAAGGCATGGAGAGCTTCAATATAATTTGTTCTGCAATATTTTACTTTTTTGGGGCGGAGCCAAGATGGCGAACTGCGAACAGCTTTCTCTCTGAACTCCCTCCGACATTCCCCCAACCCAGACAAAGTAAGCTTTAAAACTGGTTTCCGAGTGAGGTCCTCGCCAAGCATTTGGACTACAACGCACTTCTATAAAAGATCTACCTTGAAAGAACTCCGGAGAAGGTTAGCCTCAGGGGAAATCGGCCGCTGGTCGCGATCGGACTCCAGCCGGGGCGGAAGTCAGGGCTGCGATAGAGGGGCGGATTTTGGGCACCCAGGAAGCCCCTGGGAGACGCCTGGGCCACTTTGTTCTGCTTGCGGGCAGGTGCTTTGACAGATCTGCCTTTGGTAAAGGGTGGATCTAGAGAAACTGAAAACGTGGTCTAGCCCCACCAGCCTCAGACCGGAAGTCAACTCGGCAAACTGCCCCAGGGCAAATATAAATTGTTGCAGTTTTCTCGGCTTTTGACCAATATCCCAACTTTAAATCATGAGCAAGAAGCAGAAGAGAGCTCTCACCATAGAAAGCTTTTACGGAGAAAAAATAGAACAGTCCCCAGATCCTGACATTATGAAAACAATCCCAGATGAAGCCACAAAGGCAGACTTAAGTTGGTCTCCCTTTCAGAAGGCTTACCTGGATGATTGCATTAAGAATCTCAAAAGAGAGCTAGAAGAAGAATGGGGAAATAAATTGAGATCAGGGCAACAGAAATATCAAAAACTGGAAAATAGGACTGGGGAATTGGAAAAAGAAAACAGTTCACTGAAAAACAAAATTGGTGAATTGGAAAAAATCACCAATTCACTGGAAAATAAAAATGGTGAACTGAAAAACAAAATTGGTGAATTGGAAAAAGACAACAATTCACTGAAAAACAAAATTGGTGAATTGGAAAAAGACAACAATTCACTGAAAAATAAAACTGGCGAAATGGAAAAAGAATGCATTGAATCCAGAAATTCAATTGGCCAGCTACAAATGGACCTAAAAAAGATAACTGAAGGAAATAATACTCTAAAAATTAAAATTGAACAAATAGAAGTAAATGACTCAATAAGACTTCAAGAATCAGTTAAACAAAAACAAAAAAATGAAAAAATAGAAGAAAATATGAAATATCTCCTAGGAAAAACAACTGACTTGGAAAACAGATCCAGGAGAGACAATTTAAGGATTATCGGACTCCCTGAAAGCCACGATGAAAAAAAGAACCTGGATGCTATCTTCCAGGAAATCATGAAAGAGAATTGCCCTGATGTTTTAGAATCAGAAGGCAAAATTGGCATTGAAAGAATTCACCGATCACCTCCAGAAAGAGACCCCAAAATTAAAACCCCAAGGAATATCGTGGCCAAATTTCAGGACTATCGCACCAAGGAAAAGATATTGCAAG
>JAJPUD010023439.1:0-19976 GCA_023553655.1 Myrmecobius fasciatus
AGAGTTGTCTTAATTTGCATTTCTCTGATCAATAGTGATTTGGAGCACCTTTCCATATGACTAGAAACACTTTGAATTCCATCATGTGAAAATTGTGTTTTCTTATCCTTTGACCATTTATCAGTTGGAGAACTGCTTGAATTCTTAGAAATCTGAGTCAGGTCTCTCTATATTTTAGCAATGAGGCCTTTTTCAGAATCTTTGAATGTAAAAATGCTTTCCCAGTTAATTGCTTCACTATTTATTGCTTCCTACTGCCCCGTGTCTGTGCTGCCTGTGCTGGCATCTCACCTTGGCCTGCTTGTGCTTGGCCCATCCTCCTCCATGCCCGATTAAAACAGTCCTTTTCTGGCGATCCTCGAAATTTTCTTCGGTTGGTAATTTGTTACACTCCTAATATTCATGGATTCTGCCAGTCCTGAGGTTATTCAGAGGCTGGGTGTGGTAATTTGCCTGATGGACGTGAGAGAAGGTCACAAAGAAACATGTGTCCTCTCCACCATCTTGGCTCCACCCCGACATTTTTCAATATAATGAATAAGAGGAGTCAATCTTGCCCAGTTGTTTCCATTTGCATTTATATTAGTTATAGGTACTGTGCTTTTCTCTCATCCTGCAACAATTCATAAAAGATTACCTAGGTTGCTCTGCATCCTTTGAAATTGTCTTTTTGATCAGATCTGAATTTCCCTCTCCAAAGTTAGTGAGGATGTGTTCAGGTGTCAATCTATAGGCTTTATTTTTCTCATTTCTTGTCTGTCTTGTTCTTTTGGCAAAGCTTGCCACCCCTGCTCATGGGTTGTCCTACACAGACTTTCTTCTCTGTGTTGTGGTGAGACTGCTCTCACTTGGGGATTTTCATTGTTTTCTCAGTCTCACCTGAAGCTCCGATTTTCAGATCTGCATCCACTCTGAGTTCTCCACCTGGCCTTATCCTCCAAGGTGGTGTTCCCTTCCCTCTTAACCCCGCTCTCTCTCTCTCTCTCTCTCTCTCTCTCTCTCTCTCTCTCTCTCTGTCTCTCATGCCTTGCATAAACAGCAATGATCTCCCATGAGTTGAATGAATCATCACTCCACATCATCAACTTGTTGCCAAGCCTTGTCATTTCTACCTTCAAAACATTTCTTTTAGACATCCCCTTTTCTCCATCCCCTGTATCATCACATTGGTGCAGTCTCTCTCACTTTGTCCACTGCTGAGTGCAAGAGCCTCTCCCTTTCTCAAATCTCCTTCCATTTCAATGCATTCTATCCTCACCAGGTTAAAAAAAAACATAAAATGGATCTGGTAAGATAGATATGAACATATTTCTTCCCTATTTAATAAATCCAATGGCCCCTAAATAAGATATACATTCATTTTTTTGCTCTCAAAGTCTTCTACCAGTTTGCCTCTTTTCAACCAGTTTAGTCTTAAGATCTGTACTCCTCTACATACTCTCAGATCCAGGAACCAAGAGCTTCTTACTCTCCCTGGCCCCCCTAACTGGAATATTAGGTAATTTTTCTTCCACCTACTATTTTCCTCATCCCCTAAGACACTCTGATCCTGCCCTCTGAAAGAGTTCTTTTCTGTGGACCTTTCCTTTCTCACTTAGACCCTGCCCCCCAACTAATGCCTTCCAATGAAATTGTTTTCCATTGTGGCTCTCTACATCTAAAACACAAAACTTTTGCTGTATTGTTTTCCCTTACCTCTGAAGTAATCGAGGATGGGAGATTGTTTTAGCTTTGCTTCATATCCTCAAGATTTCTGCACTTTAAGTGACATATGATCAATCTTCAATAAATCCTTATCGAATAGATTTCATTTAACATCTCACAATTTTTCCAATCAATTTATGGTCCATAGACATGTGCTTTGGTTTCCCATTAGGAAAATGTGGCTGTATGGATGGCAAGTATCGATTGTCTTTGAAGTCCTTGGAGTCTTATATGCGTCCAGTAATGGGATCAATGATTCAAAGGACATGGACACTTGAATATCTTTTCTTATATAATCTTGTCTTATGTTTCCCCCCACAGTTTTGAGACCCGTTAGAGCTCCTCATTATTTTTCATGCCAATTTGCTTATCTTTCCACATTTCTCTCTATATTTTTTCTCCACAATTTATCATTTTTAACAATTTGATTTCTTTTATCATGAGATTGTTGATGGTATTACATTCTTAGGAAAACCACTTTTGTGTATAATAATTGTGGAATTATCTATTGAAAAAGAGGAGGATGATATCCAAAATCACTATCTTAGTCAATTCATATAAATTATATACATGTGGGATGTATTGATACCATTGATACAAAAGTGTGCTGATGTAATGAAGTTAAAAGTACCTGTGTCTTTTACACGAGTCTTCTACTGCTTGTTCAGTTGTAAATGTTTATTTTCCCAATGCCTATTCTATAAAAAGGAACTTCCTTGTATTTTACATATTTCATATTTTTGTATCTTAAGACCTGCTACTGCCCCTAGAAATTCCCCCGTTAAATTTTTGTAGGATGAATTCTCTTTATTTTGTTTTTGCCAGATTTCATGTCAAAAAATTGTCATTTGTGGTTTAAATTTTTTTTTTAATGTTATCCTCCTTTTTCCTGTCATATTCTTTTTAGGCACAATCACATAAAACATTTTGTTATCAGTTATTTCAGCCAAGAAGACTCAAATAAAAACAGAGAGAGACAGACACATAGAGAGTGACAGATACAGATATAGAAACAGAGACAGAAAGAGATTGAGACAGAATTACAGTGTGCTTCATTCTGTAATCACACAATGTCACTTCTTTCCCTGAAGGTGGCAGACATGTTTCATCCTGAGACCTTTGTGATATGAAGAGAGACAGACAGACATAGAGAGACAGAGAGACAGAAAGAGAGAGGGGGAGAAAGGCAGAGGCAGAGAAAGAGAGTGAGTGAAAGAATTACAGTGTGCTTCAGTCTGTATTCACACATCACTTTTTTCTCTGGAAGTGGCAGACATGTTTCATCATGAGTCTTTGAGACTGCCTTGGATTGATGTCTTGCTAAGTATAGCTTAGTCATTCCCGGTATATCATTGTACAATATTTGCTGTTACTGTGTTTAGCTCTCTCCTGATTCTGCTCACTTTACACTTTACTTTGCATCAGTTTATGTAAGACTTTCTAGGTATTCCGGACATCATCCTGCTTGTCATCTTTTTCGTAGCACAATAATATTTGGTTATAACTGTATATCACAATTTGGCACTCATTGCCCAGTTGATAAGCATCTCCTCAATTTATTCTTCTTTATTACCACAAAAGACCTCTCTATGAATAGTTTGGTGTCAATAGGTTATTTTTTGGAGATAACTTTTGTGTTAAAGGCCTAGTAGTGTTATTTCCAGCTCAAATGGGTAAACAACTTGTTATAATCCTTTGGATTGAGTAACAAATTGTCCTCCAGAATGGTTAGATCATTAAACAGCTCTCCCAACAGTATATTCATAATCTATTTTTCCCACAACCACTTCAATATTTGTCATTTTCCTTTTTCTTTTGGCTTTTTAGTCAAGATGATAGGGTTTAAAGTATGATTACCGCACAGTTGTTTTAATTTGAATTTTTTTATAATTAATAGTAAATTAGAGCATTTTTTCTTAACTATAAGTGGCCTTCATTTCTTTCTCTGAATATTGCCAATTCATATAGTTGGAACATTTATCAATTGGGAAATGACCCATATTTGCATTTCCTTAACTCAGTTGTCTATATTTTAGAGAAGTAAAGCCTTTATCAGAAATACTTGCTGTAAATTTCTCTCCCTCCCCAATTTTCGTTTTTTTTTTTAATTCTGATTGCATTGGTTTTTTTGTGCAAGACATTTTCAAATCTATTTAACAAAATTATCAACCTTATATTTTGTAATGCTCCCCATATCTTGATTGGTTTTAAAATCTTTTTATCCATAGATCTTTAGGTAACCTGTTTTGTGCTCTCCTAATTGGAATATCACTGTTATCAGTGATGTATATATCTTGTACTCCCTTGGACCTTATTTGGACCCTAATCTGTGCCTACCTGCATAGTTGGTCAAGGACAAGAAATGTTCCTCCTACTAATTTATTCTAAATTTCCTTAAAAGAATTTTGGATTCTCTAGCTTTTAATGTCTTGATATTCTAAACTTTCCCTCTCATATTCCCTTCATTTTGTTTTTGTTTTTTTAATTAAAACCAAAAACGTTTTCATGAGAATGCTTTAGAATACAGTCTGCCATTTAATAGTAGGGGGGACCTTTTCATCCCTAAATTTTGTTTTTTTTATTTTTCTACTGAAAGTTCTAATCAATATTCTTGTAATTATTTGATCTTATGGATTTTTAACTTTGTAGGTTTTTTTTAATTTTAAATATATTTGTTTCCCATTTTTGGCAGTGTGGTTTCCTTTCCATGTAGAGATTCTCTCTTCCTCCAACTCTCATGATACTCCAGTTGCCTGGTCCCCCCTGCTTTTTTTTTTTACACCTGTATGCTTCTCTTCTCTATTTGGATTCCCTACCATCTCATGTTTAACAAAAGGGAATATCCTCTAGTATATATCGTTGCCTCTACCCCTTCTTTCTTGCTGATTTCATCATGTTCTTATGGCTGCATTATTATCTCTGTGCACAAAACCCCCTAATGCATAAATCTGTCTCTTGAAACATTCTGTCCCTTAAGATTAGACACAACCAATGAACCAACACAGGTCTCATCCTCAGCATGTCCAAATTATCTGCCCTAACACTTCTCACTGCTGTAAATTTTGTGCATCCATTGAGGACACTGCTTCTGGCCAGTCACTCAGCTCTGCTCTCATCTCTGAATGTTTGCTCTTCCTCACTTTCCATCTAGTTATTATCTTCATATCAGTTATCAAATCTTGTCCCAACTATCTCTGGCAATTTACTGCTTCGTTTTTGCCCACAGGAACAAAACTTGCCATGTTTCAGTGTTCTATCACCCTTGCCTGGACTACTAGAATGACATTTGTTTTCAAGTTCAAAAATCAAATTATACTAACATTTGTGTATTAAAATTGCTCCAATTTCTACTACTGTCTCTTCTTCCTTGCATAGAATCTCACAGACATGATAAAAATATTTTAAAAGAATGAAAGAGAAGTGGAACAAAATGAAAACTGGGAAAACCAATCAGTTCACTGAAAACATTTTCAGAGTATAGTAACATTGCAATGCTTTTCAGCACCTCCTCACCTAATAATGGAGAGAGGAGACGGATCCTTTGTCTCAAACCTTCTTCATCAGGGTCGTGCTCGTTCTTATACAAAATTATCCCCATGAGTCAGCAGAGATAACAGAAGAATTTGTAGGACAGAACCATGATGGCAGAGTAAAGGCAGGGACTCACCTGAGCTCTCCCCCAAGCCCCTCCAAATACCTTTAAGCCAATTCTAAGCCAGCTGAGAGCATCTGAACCCCCTCCAGAAAATGCAGGGAAAGAATTGCCCAGGTGAGGACAACTTGGAAGTTCAGCAGGCAAGTTGTTGCACTCAGGTGGGAGAGCAGTCCTGGTCCCAAGCAGTCTTGGGGCTTCTAAATCAGTGGCAGCAGGTATGGTTTCCAGACATCCCAGGCAAAAGAGACCCAGAGTGCTTGGAAGGTTGGCAGGCAAGCTCTGTCTAAGGAGAGAAGGTCTTGGGAAACCAGCAAAGCAGGAGCGGACGTTGGGAGCCACTAAAGCAGGAACAGTGCCATCAGGGGTGGAGGCCGTGGCTGCCCTGACTCTAGCTGTGGTGGCAGCTGCCTGAGGTCTCAGCACACAGACCACAGAGTAAGGAGGTCCAACAGCCGATCAGAAGGAGCTCTCTGTCTTAGTATGGGGGCAAGATCCTGTTGCTTTGCCCTTTCTCACTCAGTGGACCCATTCCTGACTCAGTCCTGGGCTCAGGCCCAGGAGGAGGACCACCACTGGAACACGGGAACTTACAGCCAGAGGAGATCTGGGACTCTCCTCCCAGTTCCAGGGCAGAGAAAGTGCTTGTGGGCACTGAGAAACTAGAGCCTGGGCTAGGGGAGCAGTAAACACTTCTCCTTTTATCATCCCAACTTGGAAGAAGTGAAAACTTACACACCCCTAATTGACCATAGCAATAACCAAAGAGAAATACAAGATTATCTCAGTAGATTCCGAGAAAGGATTAGACAAAATCTTCACAGCCGTTCCTAAGAAAAACACTAGAGAACATAGCCAATAAATGGAGTTTTCTTCACAATGAGAAGAATTATCTATCCAAAAGGGCCACCAGCATTACATGTAATGAAGATAAGCATTCACAATTAGATGGGGGGAAACAAGGATGCCCATCATCACTACAATTATTCAAGATTATCCTAGAAATGATAACTTTAGCAATAAGAGAAAAAAAGGAAAGAAAACCATCACTCTTCACAGATGATATGATGGCACATTGAGAGAATCCTAGAAAATTAACTGAAAAACTACGAGAAACAAGTAATTTTAGCCAAGTTGTGGGATATAAAATCAATCCATATAAATCATTGGCATTTCTCTATAAATTGACAGTCATCAAAACCATTTAGTGGTAGTTGAGAAATTGCTTTTCTGAAAAAGGCCTCATTTCTAAAATATATATTGAGTGGACTCAAATTTATAAGGATATATTTCATTTCCCAACTGAGAAATGGTCAAAGGATACTGACAGGCAATTTTTAAATGAAGAGATTAAAACTACAGTTAGGAGGAAAATGTTCTAAATCTTTCTTGATTAGAGAAATGCACGTTACGGCAATTCTGAGCTACAACTTCAAACCTCTCAGATTGGTTGATATTATAGAAAAGATGATAAGTAGTGGAGGAGATATAGAAAAACCTGTGACACTAGTGCATTGTGGTTGGAATGATGAAATGTTCCACCTTTCTGGAGAATAATTTGGAGCATTCTCTAAAAGGCTATAAAACACTGCATACACTTTGATCCTGCAGAGTCATCACTAGATCTTTATCCACAAGAGATCAAGAAAACGAGGGGGAAAGGAGTCACATGTTCAAAAATGTTTGTATCAGCTCTTTTAACCTATATCAAATTGCTTGCTGTCAAGGAAACATTGAGTTGAAGGATGGAGGTAGAAAATTTGTAACACAAAGTTTAATCCAAAGGCATGTTGAAAACTTATCTTTATATGTCCTTCGACAAAGAAAACCCTATTAAGATGAAAAAAAAGAAACAAAAATTATTTATAGGATGCTCTCAGAAAAATTTGGATGAGTTCACACAACGTGAAATGTACTATGTACAAATAGCACTGTTGTGGGATGATCAGCTTTGAATGACTCTGCTCTTCCTTGTAATTCAAACTCCAAAAGCCCTCTGAAGAAATTAAGATGAAAAATATGCTATCTGTACTCAAAAGAACTGATTATATCTGAATATAGACTGAAATATTCTTTCCTCTTAAACTTTTTTACTCATTGAGTTTTCTTTGGGGGGGAGGGGAGATGAGATCTATAATTTTATTTGAAATATGACACTTGGAAATGTTTTGCATAATTTCACATGGACTTTCTGTAAAGGAGGTTGTGTGAAAGGAGGAAGGGAGAGAATCTGGAATTCAAAAGTTTCAAAAACAAATGTTCAAAAAAATTGTTTGACATGTAACTGGAACAATAATATAGAAAAGAATAAAAAAAAAGCTCCTGCAGCTATGTCAGTAGGATTTCATTTCTATTCCTGTATGTTGGGAATGGGCTCCTTTGTGTTTCTTAGGATGTTTTCCCTTTATGAAGTTAATAGATTAAATGCTACTCTACCCTTGACTCTTTGTCACTTGGACTACACTCTATGGAATTGGTTCCTAGTTGCACCATTCAGAGTTTTTACCTTGTAAGATTTGCTGTATAAATCACTATTATCGCCTTCCTAAATCTTTCATGGCAGTTAAAAAAATAGGTAGAGCATAATGGTTTCCAGTTATTTAGTAAATATGACTTGGGTTTTTTAGGAGGGTATTTTGTTTCTTTCCTAAAGTGTTTCTCTTCCACAGCCAAAGAATCTGGCTTCAAAAGAAGAAATCATGAGTGATCATGAAAACATTACATATGATTGTCCAACTTTGACTGATTTCCAAAAAAGCAGGTACAGATGTCGTAGTGGCGTTTCAGAATAGTAGATTATGATAGTATCCTGGTAAAGTGAAAAAGAAAATAAGAATATACTTGATCTATGGCCCCCTCATCCCTATGTTGGAAAGATGCCAAATCTAGTACATCATGCATACAGTAAAAGAGCAGCTATATTTGTATAACATTTTGAGTACTATTTTGTTACTTCAAAATATTTGCAATGTCTGACAAGCTGCAACTGAGTGAAGGAATTCTAGAGGATCAACAAAAAAGAGTAATATCAGCAATTCAAACTGATCATTTGAAGGAAAAGGAATATTCTAAAAATAGCTCCCTGAAATTGTGTAAGCATAGAAAAAAAAACAGAATATAATAATAAACCGAAAGTTAGTATACATCCAGAAAAGAACAAATCTGATTTGATTTGAAACAGAATGGTCCTACAAAGAGTGTGAAATGAAGGGGACACACAAAAGAGAATAATTGATGAGTTGTCATCTAAAGGAACAGTTGTCTATCACATAGATTTCAGTGAATGGAACATATTATTGATAGCTAATTCAGTCAACTATGTAAGTGGAAGAATTGGGATCAAAGCAAGATTCTTGATACTCAAATCAGCAAACTCTCTACCTTAAACACACACACTGTTTGTTGGTTTTGTATTTCAGAGAAATTGTACTCAAGAAACTGGACCTGGAAAGAACAATAATTTGGGAAGAAAAGGCCCTGAAATTGACCAGAGAATTGAGAGAGTTATGCACCACCGTGAGTTAGTCCAATTCATGGGTCCTTTATCCAATTGTATTCCACCAGCAGGTATTCAGAGTGTATTTTCATGCAATCCCCAGATAACAGGGACATAATGAGGAGGATGTAGGAAAGGCATGAAAACAATGCCCTCAACATGAGGGATGCTGGCAGTTTTGGTGGTCATCTCAAAATATGAAACTAAAAGTTTTTTTTTTTAATTTCCAGAAGGGTAATGCCACTTTTCCCTTTTTCAAGAAATTGAATAATGGAAGAATTTGTTTTAGCATTGCCATGACATTGTTGCCAAGCGACAATTTTAATATGTAATCATTATCATTTAAAAAAAAATTCATCACATCAAGTGTTTTGGGGGGCTTTAGTTTATAAAGCTTAATATATTGTGCACTTATAATCTTGGTTTTCTCAGACTCATGTCCACATTTTCACTGTTGAGCAGTTTTTTTAAATAAAAAAGACACACTATGCAAATAGATACATAGAAAAATGTATATATGTATGTATGAACAAAACAGGGTATCTGACACAATATACATCATTCTGCATCATAACCCATTGAATTTTCTAAGTGAGAAATAGGGTGTTTCAATTAGAGAATGGCAGACTTTCAGGTTTGTTTTCATTTGTATTAATTTGCTCCTATCCTGCTTGCTTTATTCTGCATCAGTTAATAAATAGTTACCTAGGATGCTCTACATTCTTTGAATTAATCGTTTGGAACACTACTGACTTTTATTTTCCAGAGTTATCAGTGATAACTTCTAGTACTAATCTAAAGTCTGTCTCAAATCTTATTTTTCTTGACCTCTTCACAAGTGTTCATACCAGCGATCATCTGTCCCCTTGAATAGGCTTTCCTCCATCTGTTTTTGTGAGTGTGTTCCTCCCTGGGGCTTCTCCTTTTAGTTTTCTCAGTCCATCTGAGTCTGGTTTTGTATGATCCACTTCCAAGCCATGCATTCCTGGTATAAATCCTCCTTGGTCATAGTGTATTTATTGTCCTGGGGATGACGTTCTGTAATCTCGTTGCTAACATTTTCTTTAAGATTTTTGCATCTATATTTATTAGGGAAGTCGGTCTATAGTTACTTTCTCTGTTTACACCCTACCTGGTTTAGCTATCAGCACCATATCTGTATCATAAAAGGCATTTGGTAGAACACCTTCTTTCCCTATTTTTTCAAATAGTTAATATGGTATTAGAATAATTGGTCTTTGAATGTTTGGTAGAATGAATCCATCTGGCCCTGGAGATTTTTTCTTAGGAAGTTGATTTTTACCTTGTTCTATATCTTTTTCTAAAATGGGGCTATTTAAATAATTTATTTTCTCTTCTGTTAACATGGGAAATCTCTATTTTGGTAACTAATTCCTCCATTTCATTTAGATTATCAAATTTATTGACATAAAGGAACTCCTAATTATTGCTCTAATTTGCTCTTCATTGGTGGAAAGTTCTCCCTTTTCATTTTTAAGACTAACAATTTTGATTTTCCTCTTTCCTTTTTCTCATTACATTAACTAATAGCTTATCAATTTTGTAGGTTTTTTCATAAAACCAACTCCTAGTTTTATTTATGAATTCAATAGTTTTCTTATTTTCAATTTTATTAAACTCTCCCTTTATTTTCAGAATTTCCAATTTGGGATTTAATTGAGGGTTTTTACGTTGTTCTTTTTCTAGCTTTTTTAATTGTAAGCCCACTTCATTGATCTTCTCTTTCTCTCTATTTTATGCAATAAGCATGCAGAAATGTAAAATTACCTCTTATAACCGGTTTGGCTGTATCCCACAAGTTTTGGTATGTTGTCTCATTACTGTCATTCTCCTGGATGAAATTATTGATTGTGTTCTATGATTTGTTGTTTTACCCATTCATTCTTTAGGATTAGATGATTTACTTTCCAATTACCTTTGTCCTCTTTTCTGCTGGCTTTATATTGCAAGTGACTTTTATTGCATCATGATCTGAAAAAAAATGTATTTACTATTTCTGCCTTTCTGCATTTGATTTTGAGGTGTTAAGTGCTAACACATGGTCAATTTTTGTACAATTCCCATGAACTGCTGAGAAAAAAGTACACTTCCTTCTGTATCCATTCAATTTCCTCCAAAGACCTATCATACCAAACTTTTCTAACATTTTGTTTACCTCCTTAGAAAAAGCATTTTATTTCTCTTTGTAAAACACTTTCTTTTTTACAGGAAGAAATTGAAGCTGTGGAAGAGAAAGAGGACATTGAAAATGAAAATATCATATATGATGCTTTCTCTATGGCATCTCTTTTGAAATCAAGGTATATTCATGTACTACTATTGGAATTTCACAGAACCTGAGCAAGTTCTAATAGCAATATGAGCACCTAGCCCCACCTATATACCTGCCGTCTCTTTATTTGCATTCCACATCTTGTAGGGTACCCTAGGCAAACTGGTAAACATATCAACTTATGATCAAATAATTCTAATATTATTTTATTACTTCAAAACCTGAAGATGCCTAAAATGCCCAACAAATTCAGATTGTGGGAAGAAATTCTAGATTATCAATTTGAAGAAAAATACTAGGGCTTGAAATTGAAGAGTATGAGCAAATGAAAAATTCTTTCGCCTGCTATAATTCAACACAAAAACATAAGAATTAAAGAGTATGCGTTGATTTAATAATGACCCATAAAGGAAAAATCGTGCTTAGAGTTAAAAGAGAAATATTTTACACATCATGTTGATTAAGAAAATGTTTAAGTTGACACACAACCAAATTGGCTGCAACATGTCAATTATTATGGAGATATCTAAGAATGGAATCCAACATAACAAAGTCATTCATTACCTATGTGGGAAAACTGGGATAGAAGCTGAGTCTCTTGATAGAACACTCCCCACTTAAAGCATAACAATGCTGCTTTTATTTTCCAGAGAAAATGAATTTGAAAAACTGAAACTGCTATTAAAGACTGCTTTTGAAGAAAAAATGCAAGCCTTTCTTCTTGAAATGAAAGAACTGTGTTTCATGGTGAGAGAGTCCAATTTTGTGCGCACTCCTGAAAATCTCAAGAAAAATATAGGGATGTCAAAAGTGATATTAAATAGCAGAACCTGAGGTCATTTCATGGACACAATGCAATTTATTAACACAGGGATGCTGTCTGTCAACAAAGGGGACAACAGGTTGGCTCCATTCATGCCCTACGTGCTGAGCCAATGGCTTGGAGAAGTGCAGCATCCTATCTTTGGTTTTTACAATCCTTTCCTATCTGTCCCCCTTCTCGCCTCCTTATGACTTTCTTACACTTTATCTTTCTCCAAGTATTTTAAGATCCACCATTCTGAGACTTATTGCTCTCCCTCAGACAACACATGATACAAGTTTATGCTATCTCCATCTCTGCTCTGTCTGGAATGTCGTTTCCCTTCACCCCTATTTTCTGGCTTCCATATTCTACAAGATTGAAATGGTGCCTTCTGAAAAAGCCTGTTTGGCATAATGAGCCTTCCCCATCTGCATTTCACATCCTGGCTCCTTTCTTCTCATATTATGCTTCTTGAATCTCAGTACGTATCACCTTATCTTCACATTCCATTATTTGTTATATCAATCTGATACAACATGTACTGTCCCTTTGAACCTATTTCCATATTTGTCATGTTATGAGAGAGAAATCAGAACAAAAAGAAAAAAAAAAACACCAAAAATGGTAAATCAAATAATAAAAAATAGTTGGAAAGAGCATGCTGAGATTTGCCTTCAATCTCCATAGTTGTCCCTCTGCTTGGAGATGGCGTTTTCCATCCTAAGTCTAAGGGAATTGTCTTATATCACTGCATTACTGAGAGGAGCTAAGTTTATCATAGATGACCATCACATAATCTTGTTGTTATGTACAAAATTCTTCTGATTCTGCTCTCTTGATTCAGCATCACTTCATGGAAGCCTTTCCAGGTGTTTCTGAAATCAGCCTCTTCCTCTTTCCATTACAGAAGAATATTCCATTCCATGCCTATAATATAACATACTCAGCCATCCCCCAGTTGAGAGGCATCCATCCTCAATTCCCCTCTCCTTGCCATTACAAAAAGCGCTGTCCCAAACTTTTGTGCTTATGTCAATTCTTTCCCCCCATTAGCATCTTTTGGGGATACACACCCAGGACTGAGACTGGCCCTTTTGTCATGTTTTGAGTATAGTTTCGAATTGTTCTGCACAATGTCTAGCTCAATACACAACTTTACCTACATTATGTTAGTGTCCCTGATTTCCCACATCCCCTCAAATATTTATTATTAACTTTTCAGGCATTTCAGCCAATCTGACATCTGTGAAGAAGGGGTATTTTAGAGTTATTTTTCTTTGCATTTCTGTAACGAGTGACTTGGTATTTTTCCCATGACTATCGGTGGTTTAATATTTTTTTTTTTTTTGCTTTTTGCTGAGGCAATTGGGGTTAAGTGACTTGCCCAGGGTCACACAGCTAGGGAATGTTAAGTGTCTGAGACCAGATTTGAACTCAGGTCCTCCTGACTTCAGGGCTGGTGCTCTAACCATTCCGCAACCTAGCTGCCCCCATGGTTTAATATTTTTATCTGAAAATTTTCTGTGTGTAAATTTTGACCATTTGTTTGAAGAAAGACTTGCATTCTTATAAATTTAACTCTTTTTTTATCAGAATCACTGGCTATAAAAAAGTTTACTTTTCTACTCCCCTTTTAATCTTGGTTGCTTTGGTTTTGTTTGTGCAAAAATTTTTAATTTCATGTCATCAAAATTATTCATTTTGCATGTCATAATGTTGCCCAGTTCTTCTTTGGTCATAAATTCCTCCTTTCTCCAAAGATCTCACAGGTGGATGACTCCTCCTTGTTCTCCTAATTTTCTTGAACTAACATGCTTTATGTCTAAGTCATGAACCCATTTTGACTTTATCTTGGTGTTGGTTGTGAGATGGTGGTCAGTGCCTATATTCTGCAATGCTATTTTTCAATTTCCCCAGCAAAGTTTTTCAGAAATGAATTCCAATCCCACGAGCTAGAGTCTTTGGTTTTCTCAAACACTAGATTTCTACATTCATTGATTGTGTCTTGTGCACCTCATCTACTCCACTGATCTAATACACTTGTTTCTTAGCCAGTACCAAATGTTTTTGGTGACCACTGGTTAATAAAAATGGTTTTAAGTCTCTATATCTCCATTATCTTCCATTGCATTTTTTCTTCATAAAGTCCCTTCTTATTCTTGAATCTTTTTTGGAATTCAGTTGAATTTTGTTATTATTTTTTTGATCTGTATAAAATAATTTTGGGAGTGTTATTTATATACCACTCTATACTAATCAGGAGATTAATTTGGGGAGAATTGTCATTTTTATTATATTAACTGGGCCTATCCATAAGCAATTGATATTTTTCCATTTGTATAGATGTAATTTAATTTGTGTGAAAAGTGTTTTGTAATTATGATCAAATAATCCCCAGGGGATTTGTCATGACAAATCAGACCCCTTCTTTCAATGTTGTCTTTCACTCCTAGGTGTCTATCTTTCATCACTGCTGTATACCATCATATATATCAGCTATCAAACCTTATCACTTGTACTTCTGTAACATCTCCGGCATTTGTTCCTTTCTATTCATAGCCACACTGCTTTAATGGATTGTGTCTGTGATGTGCATGCCGCATCGTTGTTTGCCTAGACTTTTAAATTAAGATGGACTTTTCAAATAAATTAAAATTTTATCAATAGAGCATTTAGTTTTAAAGTCCTTGAGTTAGTACTAGTATCCTACTTTGGAGATCTTTATATACATCACAAGAAACCATGTTTTACAGCAATAGAAGAGAATAAAAAACAAGAAGCCCAACTAGCAAAACCAGTTAATGCATTGAAAACATTTGCAAATCATTAGTATTCACGAAGTTAAATGGCATGGCGGATAGAGCATTGGCCTTGGCATCAGGAGAACCACATTTCAATTCCAGCCTTAGATAAGCACTAGTTTGGGGACTCTAAACCGCTCACTTAACCGTGATTGTTTCTGGGAAAAAAAAAAAGAAAGTAGTAACCAATTTTGAACCTCTTTGTATCTTTGCACCTTTCAAAGGGCAGAGTAGAGTGAGTCTTTTCTTGCATCCCTTTTCTTATGTCTTGCTTCCTCTTTAATATGTGAACAATGATTTACAATGAATTGTAGAGACTAAAGAAAAATTCCTGCAGAGGAAGTGGGTAGGACTTCCTTTCTCTGCTTCTTTATTTGTATTATTTTGGCCAAGCTCTTCTATGTGTTTCCAAAGGTGCTTACTGTCTAAAAAGTTGGTAACCCCCAAAATTTAAAGCTGATGCCTCCTTTTTGTTCGATTGAATTTTTAGAAGTTGATTCAAAGTCCATATTTCATTTTTCATTTTTTTTTTGCTAAGGTAGTTGGCGTTAAGTGACTTGCACAAGGTCATCCAATTAATAAATGTAAAGTGTGGGAAAGCAGATTTGAATTGAGATCCTCCTGACTTCAGGGTTAGTCCTCTTATCTACTGCACCACCTAGTTGCCCACCCCCTAAAAAGAAGTATAACATTGGAGAGGGGCTTTTGAGGAAATCATTATCTATCTGCTACAGAAATTTTTTCTGCCTGAAACATATCATCATCAGTCCATAAATTCATAGAAATCTGAAGTCATAATGTGGGCATTGCTTTTTGAAATATGGTTTATTTTGTTCTTTCTAAAAATCTTTTTCCCCTTTCAGGAAGTAAACTTTACAACAGAAGAGTCAAACGTTGATGAGGAGACAAATGTCACCAAAAATGAAAACATCAATCAAAATTCTTTGATTTTGGCACCCCTGTGGAAAATTGGGTACACTTATGTCCTGCTAGTGGGATTTCACAATGGTAGAATTTCTTTGGGAGACAAAATGGAAAAATATCCTGGTGAAGTTATAAAAATTAGAATGTACAATCCCTATATTGCTTTCAACCCTTAACTGGGAATATACTAAATTGAATGTCTATGCAAACAGATTGTATGCAGAGAATATTCTAGTGATATTATTGTGTCCTTTCAAAACTCGAGACAAATTGACTGTTCGAGGAAATTCTAGATTACCAACCTAAAATAATACCAGGAATTGATACCAACTCTCATGAAGAAAATAAAAATTCTGGAAATCCTTTTGTGAATTATTGTGAGCACACAAAAGATCAATCCAGAATTAAAGAGTATCCATTAATCGGGGATTCTCCCACAATTGGATATTTATATTTAGAATTAAAAGAAAACTGTCACACAGACAGTGATGGACAAACTGTTAAAGTGAACACACAAATGAATGACTGATAAGAAGTTGGGCAATATTATATTGATGTCAGTGAATGGAATCCAATATACCTGATTGATTTGTCTGTGTTAGTGACAAAAGTTAGTCAGAAGCCAAGACTTTTCATACCCAAGTTATTATTTAGCCCACTGAAAATACTCATTGTTCTGGTTTTGTTATTCCAGAGAAACGGCCTTTAAAAAACAAGAACTGACCAAAACAGCAATTTTACAAGAAAAAACTGAGAGATTTCTGAATGACATCAAAGAGATCTGTGCTGTGGTGAGAATATCCAATTCATGCACACCTTTCCCATTTCAATTCTACAAGGATTTGTTGTATGCACTCTCTTGAAATGTTTGTGCTGGTTGTGAGGACCAAAAAGAAAGGAGATAAAAGCAATGACCCCAACTTGGGCTTGCAGATGTTTCTGCCGCAAGACAGTGACTAACTAACCCCTATTCCTATGAATTCTAAAGAGAAAAATTTGTTTCAAACCCTTGTAATAGAATTCTTTTCAACTAGCCATACCAATATACATTCCCCATCGTAACCAATCTCTGTTCCTAGTGTCATGTTTTGAAACCTTAGTAAACATGGTGTCAAAAGCATTATCAATTTGTATGGGGGAAAAGGTAGTGTTTATTGATAATATTACGTATGTATAAGTTAGCACTTCTCAGATGCATACAAACTTTGACCACTGAAGTTTTCCCTGCAGTGCAAAGAGACATATCTATCTATATCTATATCTGCACACACACAAACTTACACATACACACAGAATCTATATCTACACACACACAAACACACACATACACACAGACACACACACACACGTCTACACAAGTCTATCTATCTCTATACTTCATGGACAATCTGTTCAGTACAACCTGTCAATAGAATTGCATCTGACAAGAGTACTTAGTGTTTTCAGTCTGTAGCCTACATCCTCCCTCCTAAGTGGAGGGATTCACATGTGCTTTCCTGTTTTCTAGGCTAAGGCTAGGGTTTTCATTTCAGTAGATTAGAGCATGCCAAACTTGGAGTGCTTTGGTTCTTTTACTTTAATTTTGGTTGTACATACCTTACCTCAGTCTGCATGAGTTCACACATCTTTAACTGTGCTGCTCTGCATTCTTCACATCTGATTTATCCTGTAGTTTGTCCTCCAATTTCTTCAGTTCTACACTTAAAGGCTTTCTCTCAGTTCTCATCTTGCTTGATCTCTCTGCAAATATTGACAGCATTGATAATTATCTTATTTTCTTGTAGACATTTTCCACTTAAGTTTTCATGACCGTGCTCCCTCTTAGAGCTTCTCCAATTTGTTTTTTTTTTTTTTCAGTCCATCTGAATTTCTTTCTGTGGGAAAGGCTCCCCACCTTGCACAGAGTGCCAGTCAATGTGTGTGTGTCCCTGAAAACTGTCTTTTTTCTTCTTAACTTCACCCTCCATAGTATCTTGTTTGATAATTATATCATTTCTGAAGACTTCAGTGAATCCTCACCCATATACACATTTTTTTTTTCTTGTCAAGCCTTGTTGTTTCTCCCTATACAGCATTTCCCTTTTCTCTTCCCTATTCTTGATCCACACTCATCAATGGATGTCGTCTCTCTTCTCCTCATCCCCAGATGTTTGTAATAGCCTTTCCATTCTTCCAGTCACCTTCCACTCCCATTTGTTTTACCATTACCTGCCCTAATGTTCTTTTATAATCACTGGTCTGATCATAGTTCCCCATATTCAATAAAATCCAGAGGCTCCTCAGTCGAGTGTCCAATTCTGCCTTTGGCATAAAGATTTATGTCACCTGGCCCCTTTCCACGCTGTCACTTTTTTAGGATTTGTTCTTTTCTTGGTTCTAATATCTAGATACTTGGAGGCTTCTTGGTCTGTCTTTTTCTTTCCTGAGTGTAACTATTACCAAAGAATTTTGATATAATTTTTATGATATAGTTGGCCATGAAGTAATAGAGGGCCCTTTGAAATCCTGTTTTTTAAAGAAAATAAATTTCCATGAAAATCCTTAATCTTCCTATTGTTGAATCTTATGGCTTTCCCCATCTGCAAATTATATATCCCCGTATACTCTACCACTTTGGACAAAGCTGGAATTCCTTTCCAGGTACCATTTCTCTCCTCCCCTGCCTTTCATGCTACTGACCTCTTCCTGGCCCCTTGCCTATCTAGTTGTGCTCTTCTCATTTCTCTTCCTGGGATTATGGTCCATCTCCACTCAATAGGATTGGGTGTCTTCCAGCCTTCTGGCAAAGTAAGGTCAGACTCTTGTCTGCTGATCTCATCAGCTCTCTTTGTGTGAATAATTCTGTCTCTACAGAAAACTCCCAAATCATCCAGATCTAAGAAATGTGTTTCTCATGAATTTCAGAGTCAATCAACATCCATCTCATCCTCAACACTTCCACAGAGACTTATCCACAATTTAGGGTTCCACTCCTCTTTGCTCAGTTCCCATTGAGAACATTCCCTTTTGCCCAGCTCTTTGCATGAAGAATGATGATCTGACCCGTCACTCTCCTGCACATATCCATTTATCATGAGGTAGGTTTTCAGATCTTCTCACTTCTACCTCTTGATTATTTTTAGCATTTGTTCCTTTCTCTTTACCCAAGTTAGAGAGTATTTCACCTGCTTTGAGGTGATTTAGCTTCTTCCCTAGACTACTGAAATCACTTATTTTAGATAAAGGAAAAAAGTAGTATAAGCTTTTGTTTGTCAAAATCACCACACATTCTCTTAATGCCCCGCCCAGGTGATATCCACACACTTTACAAGAAATATTTTTAAACAATAATTGAGAAGAAGAAAAGAAACATAAACAAAACAAGTCAATATCCTGAATAAAACATATCAACATTTAGGCAATATTGGAGGGCAATTCTTCTTGTATGTCCTTCTAGGTTTATGCTTGCTCTCTAAATATACAAAATTATTTGCATTGAGCTGAAGAGTTTGAAGGAGAATTCCTGAAGATACTTTCAATAGGATTTCCTTTGTGTCTTTGTATGTTGGTAACTGATTCCTGCGTCTGTCTTAGACTGTTTAGCCTTTACAAAGTTGGGAGAAAAGAATGCTTAGGAACTGATGACACGTTCTTCCTGGGACTTGCTTTGAGAGTTAGTTGATTCATTTCCACATGTTTTGCAGTGGAAGAAGTGTTGAAGAAAAGATATTGCCTCCTTGAGAAATTATTTTGATCAAAAAGAAATTCATCAGAATATAAGTTCAGAATAGGCTCAGCTTATAATAGATTTTCCCCAAAATTTAATTTTGATATTGAAAGACCTATACTTTTTCTTTTTCTAATTTTTTTTTGCACAGGAATATACCGAAGCTAATTTTACAGAGCCCAACCACACTGACATGGAAAGCACAAAAACGGAAAATACCAGTAAAAAACTAAATATTAGTTATGATATTACAAGTATGACATCTATCTTCAAAACTAGGTAAATTCAGGGACTGCTTGTGAGGGTTTAGTTTAAGCATAGTAGAAGCTCAGGAAAATAATGTGGCAAAATCCTGGTAAAATTAAAAAAAACATAAGCATGTATCCCACCTCTTTCCCTATCATCACTTTATTAAGAATATACCAAATGGGGTCTATCATGTAAATGGGTAAAGAGAGGTGGTTTTCAGCTAACATATCTAACTTTATTTTTTTTCTCCAAAAAGCTGGGAATTCTAAAAGGTCTGACAAGTTGATACTGTCTGAAGAAATTTTAGATAATCAACATTAAAGTATAATTTCAGGAATAAAAAAAA
>JAJPUD010023440.1:0-19975 GCA_023553655.1 Myrmecobius fasciatus
CTGTCATTTTAGCCAATCTGACAGGTGTGAAGTGGTATCTCAGGGTTGTCTTGATTTGCATTTCTCTGATCAATAGTGATTTGGAGCACCTTTTCATATGACTATAAATAGTTTTAATTTCATCCTCTGAAAATTGTCTGTTCATATCCTTTGACCATTTATTGATTGGAGAATGGCTTGAATTTTTATAAATATGAGACAATTCTCTATATATTTTAGAGATGTAAAGGCCTCATTTCTAAAATATATCGAGAATTGTCTCATACATATAAGAATTCAAGCCGCTCTTCAATAGATAAGTGGTCAAGGGATATGAACAGACAACTTTCAGATAATGAAATTAAAACCATTTCTTGTCATATGAAAAGTTGCTCCAAATCACCATTGATCAGAGAAATGCAAATTAAGACAACTGTGAGGTACCACCACACACCTGTCAGATTGGCTAAAATGACAGGAAAGGATAATGACAGGTGTTGGAGGGGATGTGGGAAGGCTGGGACACTGATGCATTGTTCGTGGAACTGAGAATGGATCCAACCATTCTTGAGAGTAATTTGGAACTATGCTCAAAAAGTTATCAAACTGTGCATACCCTTTGACCCAGCAATGTTTCTACTGGGCCTATATCCCAAAGAGATCTTAGAGGAGGGAAAGGGACCCACATGTGCAAGCATGTTTGTGGCAGCCCTTTTTGTTTTGGCTAGAAACTGGAAACTGAATGGATGCCCATCAATTGGATAATGGCTGAATAAATTATGGTATATGAATGTTATGGAATATTATTGCTCTGTAAGAAACGACCAGCAGGACGATTTCAGAGAGGCCTGGAGAGACTTGCATGAACTGATGCTGAGTGAAACGAGCAGAACCAGGAGATAATCATACAGAGCAACAACAATACTATATGATAATCAATTCTGATGGACATGGCTGTCTGCAACAAAGAATTGTCTCAAACTAGTTCCAATTGTTCACTGAAGAAGACCATATACACCCAGAGAGAGGGATATGAAATATGGACCACAACATAATATTTTCATGCTCTCTATTGAGGTTTGCTTGCATTGTGTTTCCTTTCTCTGATTTTCTTTTTTTTTTCTTGTAGATAGGATTTTTCTTGTACAACTTGTCAAGTATTTCAACATTATTAACATGTAATGGACTTCCTGCCATCTAGGGGAGCGGAGGGAACTGGGGGTGAAATTTTTAATGGAAAGCTTTGTAAAGAGCAATGCTGGGGAACTACCCATACATATGTTATACAAATAAAAAGCTTTAAAAATAAAAAAAATGGGGGCAGCTACTTGGCGAAGTGGTTAGAGCACCAGCCCTGAAGTCAGGAGGACCTGAGTTCAAATCTGGTCTCGGACACTTCCTAGCTGTGTGACCTTGGGCAAGTCACTTAACCCCAATTGCCTCAGCAAAAAGCAAAAAATAATAATAATAATAATAATAAAATGTTATAATTAGACCAAAGTCTTATTCCTTACCCAGTGCTTGTGGCTAGAATCTTGTTAAAAGCCATTAAGTGAGTAATACAAGTATGTGGAATAAGATCTAATAAGATATACACCTTTTATACCAATGTACAAATTAATGTATGCTTTGAAACCATCCCAGAGTGGCAAATTTTATTGGCTACAGCTCCAAATTTTATGCATGGGTCCTCCTTAAAGATAGCCCTGCAATTACATAATTGGCCATGAATTTTTGAAGAAAAGGTTTCTAAAGTTCCTCTTAAAGGATTAACCATCTTTATAGATGCATCCAAACATAACATTTGTGTTGTATATTCTCCTGACTTAAAGTTATAATGGCTACAGCTATAAAAAGAGTAGTCAGAACGTCATTTCAATTCACTCAGCAGAATGAGTTGGATGAAATTATGCTAATTTTTCCTTATTACTCAGGAGATGTAAATATAATATCTAATTCGGCTTATTCAGTAGGTGTGATACAAAGAATTGTCACAGCCCAAATGAAATCTGTAGCGTCTAACATATTTCAGCTTTTTAAGGAACTTCAGGAGCAAGTGAAAAACTGGCATGTCCACACTTATAGTGGTCTTCCAGGACTAACTTTTTATGGAAAATCAAAGGCAGATCACCTCACCATTTTAGCCAACATTCTCCATTTCAGGCCACCCAAGAATCTCACTCTAAATATGATCAGGCTGCATCAGCTTTAGTCTGCAGTTTGAGATAACAAAAGAGGAAGCTAGGAGCATAATAAAAGCCTCTATATCTCGCCTCCCTTTTGGTGCTTCTACACTCCTTCCAGGGAAGAACCTCATGGTTTGAGGCCCAATGAAATTTGGCAGATGGATGTGACCCATTATAAATTTTTTGGCCATCTGTCTTTTCATTTTTGATCATTTGTAATTTTTCTTTTGAAAACATATTTTTATTCCAGAATGACTTTTAATTTCCTAAATTACTACAAATTTCATCTGTCTACAATATTCTTTAAATTTATGTATTTCTGTAAATTTCTATAAATTTTATATACCAAAATCATGTGAAAAGCATGATACACATTCCCCCTGAATCCATCACTTCTCTCATTATTTCAGAAATATTAACATGTATTTTTCAAAAGCTTTTTTCAATTTCATGTGGTATAAAAATCTATTTTATCATTTGTAATTATGGTTCTTTCCTTTAATTGATTAAATATTTGTTTACTGATAATTGTGAAATAAAATGTCTCCTAATTTTTATATTATGATTTTTAATAGTCTGCTCATATGTTTAACTTGTTTGTTTTGGAATATAGTATAAATGACTTTTTTTATTCTAATGCCAACCAAAACACTTTTGTTTCTCTACCATTTTTTTAATTAAATGGGGAATTTTTTTCCTTTCTAAGTAATTTATATTCCAGGTATTATTGAATATTGGTTTTTGAAGTTCTGTTTTTTTCTTATTTCATATTGTCTATCTTACTAAATTGATCTTCTTTTCTATTTTTAACCAGTGTAAATGCTTTGAAGATTACTTAACTCTAATACTGGTTGAGATTTGGAGCTGCTGCTCTTTTTTCTTTGTCATCTCATCTCCAAATGAATTTTATTATAATTTCTTTCTAATATAAAATATTTTGATAGCCTTATTTTATATCCTACCATATTACCCAATATAAAAAGTGGCATTAATTTCTTCTCTGATAATTTTACTTTCTCTTTCATTTTGTTCATGCCTTTAAGTTTATTTTTGTCATATAGTATCATTTACATTTCTAGCACTACTCAAAAATGATAAAGAAGAAAGTGAATTTTTTAAAATCCCAAACTGAGAATTCTTCTAATGTATTTTAGTTGCAAACAATGCAAGTCTTATGTCTAGAAATATTTTTGTAAAAATGTTTAAAAATTGCCTGTTTTTATTTTTAAAAACAAATGATTGATATCTACTGTCTCCTTAATCTTAACATTGCTAAGAGATATCAATAGCACTTTGATAAAACCTGTATATGGCAAAAGTTTTCACTAAAATGTACTCAAGTATAGACAGGCCCTTTCAGTCTTTGCTTTCATATTACTAATAAAATGGTATACTGAATTTTCTAAGGAATTCACTCTTCAGTTATTAGAAAGCTCAAGAGCTGATATTTGTCTTCCCCAACTTCTTACTACTTTCTGTTTTGCCCTATGGAATTAGAAGAAGTCTAACCTGTCTTTACAAGAAAATCCTTTAAATATTTAAAGGCAGTAATAATCTTTTTCACCCTTCCTCCCACTCTCCTCCCCCAACCTTCATCTTTCCTCAGCTAAACAAAATCATATGGCAGGTTAACCTTTTGAATCTTTTGAATATGTTTATATTATTAATGCTTTTCATACAATGTATTGCTCAGAATGGGACACAGTACTTCTTGTGTGTGTGTGTGTTTAATGCAATGTTTATCTATGCTCATTAAGTTTGATCTCATTACCACAAATGCATCTCAATTTTATAGAATGTTATAGAATATTACTGTGCTATAAAATGACAAATATGACAAATGTATGACATATGGAAAATATATGAATTGATACACATTTAACTAAGTTCAAATGGGGGAGGGATACCACACATCAGCCAAAATAAATTTCCATATTATTAAAATTTCCCAGTATTTCCCTGATCATGTAAACATAGATTTAGAATTAGAGTGAATTGTATTTATTTAGCAAATTTCTTTTATTGTACAAATAAGGAAACTTAAGAAGAGAAAGGTTAAATAGTTTGTCCAAGATTGCACAGGTTTCAGGAATTTCTCCTCAGCAATGCTTCCCCTTAATTATATTTTTGAAAAGTAGGAACTTATATTGATTCCAATTTAATTTAATTTTACATTTGACTCAATATCCTAGGTTGTGAAGTCCTACTGGAATATTCACTATAACATCCAACATGTTAATTATGCCTTTAAGTTTTCTATAAACATCAAATTTAATAAACATGTCTTTTATGATTTTATTCTGGTTCTTGATTTTAAAAATTAATTATCACATTAGCATTTCATTCTTAATTTATATTAAATTAAATTAAATATGTTATTTTCAAAAGCTAGTTGTATCTTGATTTCATTCTGATCCTTGTTCTTTTCACTTCCATGATTTAAAAATAGTTGAATGATTCTCTTTGAAAATTTTTTTTATTTTCCAAATATATATAAAAATAGTTTTCAACAGTCATTTTTGTAACACTTTTTGTTTTAATTTTTTTCTCTCCCTCCCTTACCTTCTCCCTCTCCAAGACAGCAAATAATGTAATATAGGTTAAATATGTGCTATTCTTTTAACCATATTTCCATATTTGTCAAGCTGCATAAAAGCAATCTGACCAAAAAGAGGAAAAGATGAAAGTAAACAAACAAAAAGTGAAAAATGGAAAATATTATTCTTCAATCCATAGCCAATGACTCTTCTTATTTATTGATCCTACTAATTTCCTCCCTTGAAATGGAAAATGATGTGTGTATGAGTGTGTGTGTGTGTGTGTGTGTGTGTGTGTGTGTGAGATAATGTTCAAACAAAACAGTTTCCCTTTTGGCTATATACATAGACAAGTGGAAAACTATTGCTTGAATAATTTATTTATACACTGTAAATATGTGGATTTGTGTTTGTGAAAATGTGTATGTGTGTGTATATATATATGTATGTATATATATATATATGTGTATAAATATGTGTGTATATATATATGTATATGTATATACATATATATATACATATACATATATATATACACTACACTACACACACACACACAAACACACACACAGACAGTATAAATTGTTCTAAAGCTCAAGTTAACATCCTTGTCAGGAAATGAGTAGCCTGTCTCAGTACTAATTCTTTGCAATTTTATTTAGTCATTTCATTGATCAGATTTTTAAAAGTCTTTTAAATTTGTTATATAAATAGTTCTTTTGATTTTTTATTGTCATAATATATCATAATTGATTTATCTTTATTTGAGAAATAATTGTCACCACTAAGGATTTTTATTTATCTATTTATTTGTGTAATTATGGAGAGGGAGACAGAGAGAGGCAGAGAAACAGAGACAGAGAAAGAAGAGAGAGAGAAACTTTCTCACTTTAAAAATATTTTTTATGTTATAATGCTACGTCTGATAATGGCATTGCTGGTTAAAGTTTTGTACCTTTTGAAGCATAGTTTCAATTGTTTTCAAGAGTTAACATTCCAATTTATAATGCCATCAATAGTGCATTAATATGCCTCTTTCAAATATTATTTATTTAAGTAAATATTATTAAATATTATTTATGTTTAATATTAATAAATGCTATTTATATAAGTAAATGAAATATATTTACATATATGTATATGTATATACATATATATGCATATGTACACATATATTTGGAAAGAAGAACTCTGATAGAAAAAAATACTGAAAAAAAAATATTTTTAACTTTCCCCTACTTAATTCTTTCCCTTTAAGAAATTGGATTAAATTTATTTATAAACACTTAAGTCATAGTATCACGAAGTTTCAGAGTATATTTAAATTAAAAGATGAATTGTGAACCATGGGACTTTGTATCTGTGATTCATGTATTAGAATATTGACAGAACATTTATGTTAAGTTATTCTCCACCCAAACATCAAAGATTAAATTTTAGGCTTTTCACAAGTGTCATTCTCACTTCTAAGGGAATGTTGACAAATTTGGCATTCCTCAATTTAACCAAACTAGAGGTAGCAATTTTCTTAATGTTGTATATTAAGTTTCTAAAATGTTTCTAAAATCTATCTTAAAGTTTCTAAAATCTATCTTAAAGACCTCAGAACATTATTTCATGTTGAAATGTGCTTTATAAGGAACAAATTGTCTTAAAAAGCATTTATCTAAAGTTAACTACTGTTTACTTCACAAGATTTATTTAGGTGGTTTTCTATATCATATTTGACTGAGATGTTCATATGGCTGTTTTCTTGTCAAGCCTCTATTAATCATAATAGATTTCATAAAGAATTTAAGACTTCTAAGATAAAGGTTATCACCTATGCACTCAATTATTTATAGTGCCCTGCTTGGTAATAACCCTTTCCATAACTGGGTATGAAGTCTTTTGCTTTAGAAAACACCTTTTTTGTTTCACTAGTTGTTCCTGCTCTACTATGGTAAGTTTTGCAAGATGTCCAGAAACATATCTCAATTCACTAATGCTGGTCCATTTTAGCCAGGATTAAAGGAGAAGTCAAGGATACTTTAGTTTCATTTTATTACTCAACCAAGTGCAATCCAATTTCTTGGTCTCTACATGGATGAATTCTATGTTATAATGTAGAATGTCTTAGTAAGTAATTCATTCTTGTAACTATCCTAATATTTAGTTTTATAAGTAATACAACAGTTTCATTTTGAAGGTGAAAATGTAATTTTATTATATTTTACCTATTTCACATTGTACATATAAACTTGTTTTCATGTCCTGATACTATTTTATCAAATCTTTAGATCTGAAGCTACCTAAACTTTCAGATAATAAAGAGATTTATAATCTCATTAATTAGGTAGATCTGTCCCAAGATAAACATAGGTAATGATGCCTTACAAACCTCTGTGAATGTTTTCTCTCTGTTCTGATACATTGCAACAAGATGTTTAGTAATCCTTTGGTGCTTTTATTAGGCTCAAAGATAAAGAGACTATCCTTGTTCTTGAGTATTTTACAATCTGTTTTCATGGGACATATTCATTTGATGTGTATTTGTTTTCTTCCGGATGTGCATAGGGATTGTTTTGTTCATTTAATTTTCTTTTTTTAAAAATTTGTTTATTAAAACTTTTTTATTTGCAAAACACGTGTATGGGTAATTCTTCAACATTAACCCTTACAAAGCTTCCTGTTACAAAAATTTCCCCCCTACTCCCCACCCTCCCCTAGATAGCAGGATATCCATTATATGTTAATTATGTTAAAATACTTGACAAATAGAATATATGTATACATATTTCCACACATCAGTTTTGTGCAAGAAAAATTGTATCTACAAAAAAGAAGAATCAGAAAAAGGAAACACAATGCAAACAAATATCAATAAAGAGCACGAAAATGTTATGTTGTGGTCCACATTTCACATCCCTCTGTTTGGATGTATATGGCTTTCTTCACTGAACAATTGGAACTGGTGTGAAACATTTCATTGTTGAAGAGAGCCATGTCCATCAGAATTGATCATCATATAGTATTGTTGTTGCCGTGAATAATGATCTCCTGGTTCTGCGCACTTCACTAAGCATCAGTTCATACAAGTCTCTCCAGGCCTCTCTAAAATCATCCTGCTGGTCGTTTCTCACAGAACAATAATATTCCATAACAATCATATACCATAATTTATTCAGCCATTCTCCAATCCATTCAATTTCCAGTTTCTAGCCACTACAAAAAGGGCTGCCACAAACATTCTTGCACATGTGGGGCCCTTTCCCTCCTCTAAGATCTCTTTGGGATATAAGCCCAATAGAAATGCTGCTGGTTTCATAGGGTATGTACAGTTTGATAACTTCTTGAGCATAGTTCCAAATTGCTCTCCAGAATGGCTGGATCTGTTCACAGTTCCACCAGCAATGCATCAGTGTCACAGCCTTCCCACATCCCCTCCAACACCTGTCATTATCCTTTCCTGTCATTTTAGCCAATCTGACAGGTGTGTAGTGGTACCTCAGAGTTGTCTTAATTTGCATTTCTCTGATCAATAGTGATTTGGAGCAACTTTTCATATGACTATAAATAGTTTTAATTTCATCATCTGAAAGTTGTCTGTTCATACCCTTTGACCATTTATCAATTGGAGAATGGCTTGAATTCTTATAAATATGAGACAATTCTTGATATAGTTTAGAAATGAGACCTTTATCAGAACCATTAAATGTAAAGATGATTTCCCAATTTATTGCTTTCCTCCTAATCTTGACTGCATTAGTTTTATTTGTACAGAAACTTTTTAACTTAATATAATCAAAATTATCTATCTGATACTCAATTAAGAGTTCCAGATCTTCTTTGGATATAAATTTATTCCATCTCCACAGGTCTCAGAGGTAAACAATCCTAAATTCCTCTAATTTTCTTACAATATTACTCTTTATATCCTTTATATCTAGATCATGAACCTATTTAATCTTATCTTGGTACGTGGTGTTAGGTGTGGGTCAAGCCCTAATTTCTTCCACACTAGTTTCCTATTTTCCCAGCAGTTTTTGCCAAATAGTGAGTACTTATCCCAAAATCTGGGGTCTTTGGATTTATCAAACACTAAATTGCTAAAGTTATTGCCTAGATTGTCATGATATCCTATCCTGTGCCACTGATCGACTGCTCTATTTCTTAACCAGTACCAAACAGTTTTGATGATTGCTGCTTTATAATATAGTTTTAGATCTGGTACAGCAAGGCCACCTTCATCTGCCTTTTTTTCATTAATTCCCTTGAAATTCTTGACCTTTTGTTCTTCCAAATGAACTTTGCTACTCTTTTCTAGATCTGTAAAATAATTTCCTGGGAGTTTGATTGGTATGGCACTAAATAAGTAAATTAGTTTGGGTAGTATTGTCATTTTTATTATATTTGCTTGGCCTAACCATGAGCACTTAATGTTTTTCCAACTAACTAGGTCTGATTTTATTTGTGTGGAAAGTGTTTTGTAGTTTAGTTCATATAGTTTCTGACTTTTCCTTGGCAGATGGATTCTCAAATATTTTATATATCATCCGATGTTTGGAATGGAATTTCTTTTTGTATCTCTTGCTGCTGAACTTTGTTGGTAATATATAAAAATGCTGATGATTTTTGTGGATTTATTTTGAATCCTGCAACTTTGCTAAAGTTGTGAATTGTTTCTAGTAGTTTTTTAGTTGAGTCTCTAGGGTTCTCTAAGTATACCGTCATGTCATCTGCAAAGAGTGATAATTTGGTTTCTTCATTACCTACCCTGATTCCTTTTTATCTCTTTTTCTTCTGTTATTGCCAAAGCTAACATCTCTAATACAATATTAAATAGTAATGGTGACAGTGGGCAGCCTTGTTTCACTCCTGATCTCATTGGGAATGGTTCTAGTTTGTCGCCATTACATACGATGCTTGCTGATGTTCATTTAATTTTCACTACTTGCATGTAACTCAGTTTCTGGCACATTATTAATAACTTAATAAATGTTCATTGGGATCAAGAGAGGACTTCTGGAAACCAAGATGGCAAAGTGAGCTGCAAATTATCATAGCTCTCCCATATTAACCTCCAAACAATTATAAAATAGTGCCCCCCTCAAAAAAATTTCAAAACAGTAAAACAAAAAAGATAAAATGAAATGATACTTGAAATCAAAAATCTTGTAAGAGGAATAGAAAAGCTCTGTATCATTCAAGTAAAAGAATCCAGGACAGAAAACATCCTAGTATGACAGCAGCAAACACCACCTGAGCAAACCAACAAGAGTTCCTGAGCTTCAGTGCAATGGTTACAGGCAAATATGAACTTCTCTATCATCTTCACGTGCCTCAGCATAATCAGGGGAATGGATAGACTCAAGCTTATTGAAATGATTCAGCATAGGTCCCTGTAAATAGACAATCTCCAGTGGCAAGACCTCCATAAGCTTCAGTGTATTCTCAGGGAAATTCAGAAACATACTACAGAACTCAGCATATGATTAGAACACTGGCTTACCACCAGATAAGCCGAGAGTATCCTAGGGCCTCTGGGAGTGGTAGCAATCCTCAACCTCACCCCCTCGGCATAGCACCAGACAGACAACATACCCTTGGACCTTAGGACAACATCAATGTAGGACTTAGTAAATGCCCATGGCATATAGCCCCTGGAGTGGAGCTCAAGTTGTTTTTTTTTTCTTTTTAGGAAAAAAGTCTAAAAAGTTGAGCAAAAAATAAGGAGAAAAATTTGACCACAGAAAATTATTATGGTGTCCGGTAAGATCAAAACAAAAACTGAGAAGAGAATATCAATCTCAAAATAACTATGGGCAAAACCCTAAAGAAAAATGAGATCTTCTTTGAAAGAAGATCAGAAATAAACCAAAAGTTTGATCTTCATATCAAGACCCAAAAGAAGCATACATGGATAAAAAGGGGGAAAAACATAAGGAATTTAATAGAACTAATATTGTACGTCCCTACCTGGGAAGATAATACTAACATTTTTTTAAAAATGTAAAACTGCATACTAATTGTACAGCTAGAAGAAAAAAGCAGATAGGGTACAGGTGTAAGGTGATTTTGAGGGAATGGCATAAGATAATTAAAGGATGAGAATGAAAAGTTTATTGGATATAGAAGAAAAAGTGAGGTAGAATGGGGAAAATTATTATGAAGTACAAAAGATTTATTACAGTGGAAAGGAAAATGGGAAGGTGAGCAATGGCCATCTTTTGAATCTTACTGTCATAAGTATTGACTCAAAGGAGGAATAATACACACAGATGAATATGGAAAGGAAAATAGGAGAAGAGGCAGTTAAGTAAAGTCTGAGATCCTTAGATCAGGGTGTGGGGTGGGGTGAATCTGACAGAAAAGACAGACTGGGGGAGGCAATAGACAAAAGCAAAGCACTGTTGAAGAGAGAGGGGACAAACAAAAGAAAAAATAGGACTCAGGGAAGTACACAATTAGTAATCATAATTGAATGTGAATGGGATATAATCTCCCATAAAACTGAAGTAAATACCAGAGGGAATCAAAACCCAGAATTCTATAATATGTTATTTATAGAATTTAATTTGAAAAAGAGACCTACACAAAGTAAAAGAAAGAGCTGGAACAGAATTTTTATGCTTCATGTAAAGAAAGAAAATAAAGAAAGAAAAAGAAAAGTACATACAGCAATTAGGATCTCAGACAAAGTAAAAGCAAAAATAGACCTATGGAATGTAACTACATTTTGCTAAAAAGGTATAGGCAATGAAACACTATCAGTACCAAACATATATGAACCAAGTGGCATAGCATCCAAATTCTTTGTTTTTTTTTTTAATTTTATTTTCTAGTTACATGTAAACAATTTTTCTTTAACATTTGTATTTAAAGTTTTGAGTTGTAAGTTGAAATCATGGAAGACAATTCAGCTTTTTCTGAGAGCATTCTGTATAAAAATTTACAAGGAATAATAGTATTCCATCACAATCATATGTCACAATTCATGCAGTGATTTTTCAAGTAATGGGCATCTCTTCAATTTTCAACTCTTTGCTCTGAGAAAATAAATTGCTATAAATATTTTATTATACATAGATCCCTTTCCCTTTAAAAAAAATCTTTTTTAGCTATATGCCTAGCAGTGGTATTGTTTTCTATTTTTTTTAACTCTTGATTTTGTTCAATTGTTTCTTGATTTCTCATAAAGTCATTAGCTTCTATTTGTTCAATTCAAATTTTGAAAAAAATAATTATTTTCTTCAGTAAGCTTTTGTACCTCCCTTTCACTTTGGACAATTTTGCTTGTTAAGGCATTATTTTCCTAATTAGCTATTTGTATTTCCTTTTGCCTAGCTATTATTTCTCTTTCCAATTTTTCTTACATCTTTCTTTTGATTTCCAAAATTCCTCTTAGCATCCAAATTCTTAATGGAGAAGCTAGGTGAGTTACAGGAAGAAAAAGAAAGCAAAAAATAATATAATATTTAAAAAGTTAGATATGACAGACCTTTGAAGAAAATGTAATGGGAACACAAAGATCCTTGCTTTTCAGTAGCATATGATAATTGCACAAAAAATGACTGCATATTAGGGTATAAAAACTGCAAAAGCAAATGTGAAAAGAACTATTGAAATAATTAACAACCTTAGCAAAGTAGCAGGATACAAAATAAAGCCAAATAAACCACTGGAATTTCTATACATTATCAAGGATGTCCATTAGCAAGAGATACAAAGAGTAATTCCAATTAAAAAACTTGTGTATGATATAAAATATTTGGGAATCTGTCTGACAAGACAAAGCCAGGACTATATGAATACAATTATAAGATACTTTTATTTAGATTTAAATTTATATTTAAGCAATTGGAAGAATATCATGTGCTCAGAGGTAGGCCAGGCTATTATAATAAAAATAACAATGCTATGTAAATTTTTATATTTATTCAGTGTCATATCAATCAAATTGCTAAGAAATTACTTTATACAGCTAGAAATAATAACAACATTCATTTGGGAGCACAAAAGGGTCAAGAATTTTAAGGAAATAAATGAAAGAAAAGCAAACAAAAGTGGTCTAGTCATATCATATTATTACTATATTATAAAGAAGCACTCAAATCAGACCTAATCAATTGGAAAAATATTTATTAAGTGCTCATGGGTAGGCAGAGCGAACATTATAAAAATGACAATACTACCCAAACTAATCTACTTATTTAGTGCCATACCAATCAAACTCCCAAGAAATTATTTTGCAGATCTAGAAAAAATAGTAGCAAAGTCCGTTTGGAAGAACAAAAGGTCAAGGATTTCAAGGGGATTAATGAAAACAAAGGCAGATGAAGGTGACCTTGTTGTACCAGATCTAAAACTATATTATAAAGCAGCGGTCATCAAAACCGTTTGGTACTGGCTAAGAAATAGAGCAGTCGATCAGTGGCACAGGATAGGATATCAGGACAATCTAGGCAATAACCTTAACAATCCAGTATTCGATAAACCCAAAGACCCCAGCTTTTGGGATAAATACTCACTATTCGGCAAAAACTGCTGGGAAAATTGGAAACTAGTGTGGAAGAAATTAGGGCTTGACCCATACCTAACACCACATACCAAGATAAGATCTAAATGGGTTCATGATCTAGATATAAAGAGGGACTTTGTAAGTAAGTTAGAGGAACGTAATATAATTTATCTCTCAGACCTGTGGAGATGGAATAAATTTATGTCCAAAGAAGACCTGGAACTCCTACTTGAACACCAGATGGATAATTTTGATTATAATAAGTTAAAAAGTTTCTGTACAAAGAAAACAAATGCAGACAAGATTAGGAGGAAAGCATCAAATTGGGAAATCATCTTTCCATTTAATGGTTCTGATAAAGGCCTCATTTCTAAAATATATAGAGAATTGTCTTATATATATAAGAACTCAAGCCACTCTTCAATAGATAGGGATCAAGGGATCAAGGGATATGAACAGACAATTTTCAGATGATGAAATTAAAACCATTTCTAGTCATATGAAAAGTTGCTCCAAATCACTATTGATCAGAGAAATGCAAATTAAGACAACTCTGAGGTACCACTACACACCTGTCAGATTGGCTAAAATGACAGGAAAAGATAATGATGAATGTTGGAGGGGATGTGGGAAAACTGGGACCCTAATACATTGTTGGTGGAACTGTGAACGGATCCAACCATTCTGGAGAGCAATTTGGAGCTATGCTCAAAAAGTTGTCAAACTGTGCATGCCCTTTGACCCAGCAGTGTTTCTACTGGGCCTATATCCCAAAGAGATCTTAGAGGAGGGAAAGGGACCCACCTGTGCAAGAATGTTTGTGGCAGCCCTTTTTGTAGTGGCTAGAAACTGAAAACTGAAGGGATGCCCATCAATTGGAGAGTGGCTGAATAAATTATGGTATATGAATGTTATGGAATATTATTGCTCTGTAAGAAACGACCAGCAGGACGATTTCAGAGAGGCCTGGAGGGACTTGCATGAACTGATGCTAAGTGAAACGAGGAGAACCAGGATATCATCATACACAGCAACAACAGTATTACATGATTATCAATTCTGATGGACATGGCTCTCTGCAACAAAGAATCGTCTCAAACCAGTTCCAATTGTTCACTGAAGAAAACCATATACACCCAGAGAGAGGGAAAGGAATATGGACCACAACGTAACATTTTCATGATCTCTATTGACATGTGCTTGCATTGTGTTGCCTTTCTCTGATTCTTTTTTTTTCTTGTAGATAGGATTTTACTTGCATAACTTCTCAAGCATTTCAACATTATTAACATGTAGTGGACTTCCTGCCATCTAGGGGAGGGGAGGGGACTGGGGGTTAAATTTGTAATGGAAAGCTTTGTAAAGATCAATGTTGGGGAAGTACCCATACATATGTTATACGAATAAAAAGCTTTAATAAATAATACTAATAATAATTCTGTTAAAAAAAGAAAAAAATTGTCATAGCTAATCAGTGGGCTTAAAATATCTGAAAAATAAATTAAAAATTTTAAAGTTTTCTAATTAAAGCTTTAGACTTTTTGGATCCAGATATACAATAAATTAGCTATCTATCCCATCTTTGTGTTATTTGTATATTTGATAATTATGCCACTACTAAGAATTTGTCTATTTTATGAGGTTCAAGGAGACAAATTTCTGGTTACAATCCCTCCCTTGAGTTTGACATTTTCAAGGAATTATTATTTTTTCCTTTTTTTAAAATTTAACCAATTTAATTATTGTATTGTTTTTATTTAGCTCACTTTCCTTTTGTCAAATTGCTAAATATTTCCTAATTGTTGTTGTTCTTCAATTTTCTCAGTTGTGGCCAATTCTTTTTGACTTCATTTGGGGTTTTCTTGGTAAAGATACTGAAGAGATTTGTCATTTTATTTTCCAGCTCACATTACAGATGATGAAACTGAGATAAACAGGATTAAGTGACTTGCCCAGGAGGGCCCAACTAATAAATGTCTGAGGTCAGAATTCATCTCAGGTTGATTTAAGGTCCAATTTTCTATTCTCTGCACCACCTAGCTGTCTATTTCTCAATTATATGTTTTTTTGTTTTGTTTTGTTTTGTTTTGTTTTTTAAAGAGATACAAAATCTAACTGAAGAAAATCACACATTAAAAACTAGAACAGGGAAAAATGGAAGTTAATGGCACTATGAGACATGAAAAATCAGTTAAACAAATTAAAAATAATGAAAAATGGAAGATAATATAAAATACCTCATTTAAAAAAAACAGCTGACCTGGAAAATAGGTCTAGAAGAGACAATTTAATAATTATTGGTCTACCCAAATGCCATGACCAAAAAAAAAAGAGCCTGTATAACATTTTTCAAGAGATCATGAAGGGACACTGCCTTAATATTCTAGAAACAGAAGGGAAAATATTCATTGAATGAATCCTTCAATCACCTTCAGAAAGAGATTTCCCCAGGAAAAATCCCCAAGGAACATTATTGCAAAACTTCAAAACTACCTCAAGGGGAAACCTGTTACAAGCTTCCAGAAAAAATTCAGTTATCAAGGAACAACTGTCAGGATTACCCAGGATCTGCCAGCTTCTACAATAAAGAAGAACAGTGCCTGGAATACCATATTCCAAAAGACAAAGGACCTGGGATTACTACCAAGAATTAACTATACAGCAAGACTGAACATCACCTTTCAGGGGAGGCAATAGATCTTTAATGAAATAAACAAATTTCAATCATTTCTATTGAATTAAACAGAAAATTTAATCCACAAACACAGGACTCAAGAAAAGCAAAGAAAGGTAAAAGAAGAAAAAAATACATATGTAAGTGCATGTGTATGTGTGTGTGTGTGTGTGTGTATTATTTAAAGGTTAAAGTGTTTACATCTCTAGATAGGAAAATAATATCTGTAACTCTGAAGGATTTTATCTCTTATTGGGGCAGGCAGAGTGAGGCGGGCATGGTTTTGAATAAACTCCGAGGTGATAATATCAAAGAAAAGACATTAAAGGGTGTAAAAAGGTCTGTACTGGAAGAGGAAGGGAAGATATAATTGGACAAATTAGATCACTTGAAGAGGCAAAAAAGACCTATTGAATCAAAGGAAGAAGGGAGGGGGCTGAATCTTAATCTCATCTGTTTTGGCTCTAAAAGTCAATAACTTAATCATAAAATTGGGTATAGAAATTTATTTAATCCTATAAAGATGTATGGGGAGAAAGAGGAAATAAAAGAGACAGCCTTGATGGAAGGCAGGGCAGAAACACTAGGGAAAATTGGTAAGAAAAGGGGGAAGGGTGATAGAAGATAAGCTAGTGAACAGGAAGAGTTAAAAAAAATTTCTAAGAGAAGGGTAATAGGAGATAAGATAGTAGGTGGGGTGGATCAAAACACAACAAAACACTATTAAAGATACAATGGAAAGAGAACAAAAGAATATCCAGGGAAAAATGTAATGGAGGGAAATATAGACCTGATAATCATAACTGTCAATGTGAAAGGGATGACCTCTCCCATAAAACCAAAGTGAATAGCAGAGTGGATTAAAATACAGAATCCTACAAAATATTTTTATAACAAACACATCTGACACAGAGAGACATATACAGAACAAAGGTAAAGTGTTGAAAAAGATTCAGCTGAAGTTATAAAAAAAGGAGGAATAGTACTTCTGATATCAGATGGAGCAAAAGTAAGAATAGATTTACTTAAAAGAGAAAAGTGAGGAAAGTACATCTTGAAAAGGGTATTGTAAATATGCAAAAATGCTGGTAACAGCCCTTTTTGTAGTAAAAGAATTGGAAAATGAATAGATACCCATCATTTGTGGAATGGCTGAATAAGCTGTGATATATCAAGGTAATGTAATGTTATCATTATATAAGAAATGATGAAGAAGAGGATTTTGAAAGGCCTGGAAAGATTTACATGAACAGACACTGAGAGAAACAAGCAGAACCAGGAATACATTGTACACAATAGCAGCAAGAATGTGTGATGATCAGCTATGAAAGACTTGGTTCTTTTCAGTGGTACAGTGATCCAAAGCAATCCCAATAGACTTTGAACAGAAAGCGCCATCTATATCCAGAAAAAGAACTATGAAGATTGAATTTAAATCAACAGATGGTATATGCACTTCTTTTTCTGTTTGTTTGTTTTTTGTCTCCCATGGTTTTTCTCTTTTGATCTATTTTTTTCTCTCCCAAAAACAACATTCATAAAGCAATGTGAATTAAAATAAATAAAATTTTTAAAAATTGGTTTAGAAAAAATTTAAAAAACATAATTCACAACTTCACCAATAGTACATTAGTATCCCAACATCTTTATACACTTCCAGTATTTTTCATTTTTTTTGGTATATTAACAAATTTTAAAAGTGTGAAGGGGTACCTCAGATAGCTTTTAATTTAATTTCTCTAATCAGTAATGTTTTAAAGCATACTTTTAAATGAGTATTTATAGCTTTGATTTTCTCCTCTGAAAATTATCTGTTCATATGCTTTTATAACTTATCAATTGGAGAATAAAACTTTTTAAAATATAAATTTGATTAAATTTCATATATATCTGAGAGATGAGTCCTGTTTTTCAATTTGAATATGAATATATTTATTTAATATTTTTCCCAGTTACATTAGAAAAAATATTTACATGTTTTAAAGATTTTTGAATTCTTGGTTCTCATCCTTATTCTCATCTACAATTAGGAAACCACATGTGAAGTTATTCAAGCCATTTCCATAAAAGTTAAGTTGTGAAATAAAACAGATCTACCATCCTAATGAAAATAAAAACCCTCAAGAAAAATTGTTAAAAGACAGAAAGAGAGAGAGAGAAAGAGAGAGAGAGAGAGAGAGAGAGAGAGAGAGAGAGAGAGAGAGAGATAATGCTTCACTCAAATCAGTTCTTTCTCTGGTTATGGATAGGATTTTTCATTATAAGTCCTTCAGAGTAGTTGTGTTTGATTATACTACCGAGAAAAGCAAAGAACATTACTATTACTTTATATACAAGATATTTCACTTTCTTCATGGAGAACTTTACAGATTTTTGTTTTTGTTTTTTCCTGAGAACACCCTGCTCATCATTTCCCAGGCAATTATCATATTCCATCACAAACACATAATACAGTTTATTGAGCCATTCCCCTCAATTTCCAATTTTTTTATCATTAGAAAAGAGTTGATATGAATATTACTGTACATATAGATCATTTTCCTTTTTCTTGTGTTTTTCCCCAAATTTCTTTTGGTATTCATGCTTAGTTGTGATGTGATTAGATTAAAAGATATGAATAAATTTACAATCCTTTGGACACAGATCATATCTTTTTGTCATTTACCAGTTGTGTCATGTCTCTTTTATTTTTTTAAGTAAATTTGACTTAGTTCCCTCTATTTGAGAAATGATGCCTTGCAATGAGTGCTTTAACAGACAAAATTGCTATAGAATTTTTTTGGGAAGTTCCTTATTTTGCTTCTACTTTTAGTGCCATTGCTTTCTCTTCTCTCTCACTTTTTCTCTCTTTCTTTCTTTCTCTCTCTCTCTCTGTCTCTCTGTCTCTTTCTCTCTCTGTCTCTCTCTGTCTCTCTGTCACTCTGTATATATGAAAAATCTTTTTAATTTTATATAAGCAACTTAATTTTTATAATTCTCTCTATGTTTTGTTTGGTTAAAAAAGTCTTTGTTTAAGGAGAGGATTCTGGAAAGATGCCAAAAGTAGGTCAAAAAATTCCAAGCTGTCTCTAGATCATCAAAAACAAGACAGAATAGTATCTCAGGATGAATGCACAATGGTAAATATAAATAAAAGTTGGAGCAAAACAATGGTCCTCCATGGCTCTTTTCATCAATGTGCTGATTCAGGCCAGTTCCAATGGTCTTATGATGAAGAGAACCATCTATACCCAAAGAGAGGATCCTGGGAAATGAGTACGGATCACAACAGCATTTTCACTCTTTTTTGTTGTTGTTTGCCTCCATTTTGTTTTCTTTCTCTTTTTTCCCATTTTGATCTGAGTTTTCTTATGCAGCAGGATAATTGTAGAAATATGTATAGGGACTTCTGCAGTTGGAGCCAAGATGGTGGAGATCAGACATGACTTTCTGTAACTTCCTCTAAACTTCCCTCAAACCAAGAGCAGATGGAGCCTCTAAACTGGTTTTGAAGTCAAAAATCCACAAATGTTTGCAGTCCACCACATTTGTAAAAGAGGATACCCTAGAAGAACTTCAAAACAGGTCTGTTTCAATTGGGCAGGGGGATGATCTGACAAACCCAAACTGCAGCACAGGGAGCTAGAGCAGGAGTTGGAGCGTTGTGGCTTCCACACACCTGGGGTTCTTCTGAGGGCCTCTTGGGCCAATCTGCCCTGATTGTAAGCAGGTGGTTTGGCAGATTTGCCTTTTGTGGGAGGGTAGATTGTGAAACATTGAACCCCTGAAGAGCACTGGACCTAGCTGCCATTACAAAGCATCCTAAAGCAATCAATCAATCAGCACAACTGCTCAACACCTAAAATCAATTAATCAGCAGAACTGCCCCAGGGCAAATTAAAGCAGCTGTCCCTCCTTTGCCTTGAACAGACCTCATACCTTAAAAAAATGAATAAAAAACCAAAAAGAACTCTCACCATAGAGAGGGAAGAATATACCTCAAATCCTGAGGTGCCTAAAGGGAAAGCAACTCCAAAAAAAAGCCCCAAAGGGAAACACAAGCTGGACCCCACGTCACAAGGTTTCTTTGAAGATTGTGTAAAGGATCTTAAAAGAGAGT
>JAJPUD010023441.1:0-19975 GCA_023553655.1 Myrmecobius fasciatus
TTTTAACATTCATTTTTAAAAAGCTTGAGTTCCAAATTTTCTCTCCCATGCCTTCTTTCCCTTCCCCCACCCCCAAATGGTAAGGAGATATAGGTTTTATATATATGCAATCATCTAACACATATTTCCATATTAGTCATGTTGTATAAGAAGAAACAGAGCAAAAGGAAAAAAATATACTCCTCAAAATAAGGTGAAAATAGTATGTTTTGATCTGCATTCAGACTCCATCAGTTCTTTCTCTGGGTGTGGATAGCATTTTCCATCATGAGTCCTTTGGAATTGTCTTAGATCATTTTATTGCTGAGAAGAGCTAAATTATTCATAATTAATAGTTGCATGATGCTGCTGTTACTTTGTACAATGTTCTTCTGGTTCTGCCACTTCATTTTGCATCAGTTCATGTAAGTCTTTCCATGTTTATCTGAAATCGGTATGGTCTGTACTCTTGAGCAGTGGACATTGGGACTATAGCTTTTTTTGTCCTGTAAGTTTGCAGACTTTGAGTATTTAAAGTTAGAAAGTTTGGAGTGGAAAATTAAGAGAGGGAAGATAAAAAGTTATGTTTTGGATGTATTGAGATGCTGATGAGACTTCCAAGTAGACATATCCAGGAAGCATTTGGTCATATGGGACTGGAGCTCAGGAGAGAGATCAGAGATGGGTATCTCTATACAGAATGGGAATCATCTACATAGAGATCATTGTACCCATGGGAGCTGATAATACACCCAAGGGAGAGAGTGTGGTATAAAAAAAGAAGAGATATCCCAGTATAGAACCATAGGTGATGGGGGAATGGGGGAGAGGAGCCAGGAAAGTTAGAAACAAGTAGAAAGGAAGCAGAGAGTAGGGTCATGTAAGCCATGAGAGTGAAGAGAGCACTCAGAAGGAAGGATGGAGTGAATGTCAAATACTGTGGAGGTCAAGCAGGATGAGATTCAGAAGAGGTAGGAGATTGAAATTGTTGATTATCTTAGAGAGTGCAATCTCAGTTGAGTGGTGGGGTTGAAAGCCGGATACCAAAGTCAGTCAACTAATATTTATCAAGCGCTGACTATGTTCCAGGCACTACACTAAGTGATGGGGATTCCAAAGAAAGCAAAGAACAGTCCCTGTTGAACATAGAACTTATGATCTAATGGAAAATACATGTAAAAATTGGCATATACAGGATAAATGGAAAATGACCAACATATGAAAATTACCAGAAGTAAGGGAGCACCTAGTTAGTGCACTGGGGAGAGCTCTGGGCTTGGACTCAGGAAGACCTGAGTTCAAATCTCAAATGGTTCAAAATTAAAGATGAATACAGAATTAGGGAGAATTGGGGTAGATTTTGTATAGAAATGTGAGTTTTAGCTGGAACTTGAAAGAAGCCAGCCAGGGAAGCCATGAGGCAGAGATGAGAAAGGAGAGAATTCAGTCAGTGAAAATTCATGGAATCAGACTTAAGAAATGGATTGAGAATTGAGGATTGAGGAAATGGATTAAGAATTGAGGAATTGGAGGTAAATGTAGATAGCCCATTTTAAGAATTAAGTTGTGGAAAAAGGCAAACAGGATAGTACCTTGAGGGAATGATATAGCCAAGTGGAAGTTTTTACAAGCAGGGAAAGACTTGGGAACATTTGTGCAGAAAAGAAGCCCCTGAATAAGGAGAAAGTGAGAGGAAAGGGGATGATTGAAGAAGCAATCTCCCAGAGGAGATAGGAGGGGAAGGGACCCAGCGCACAAGTGGAAAGGCTCACCTGGCCAAAGAGAAGGTCCAGCCCTTTGTCAGAGACTGAAATAAGGAAGAAGAGAATGGATGGATGATGAAGGCTTGTTTTTAAATATGGAATTAAGGGCAGGGGTGGGAGCAAGAGAAGAAGGGATTTCAAGTGACCACTCAACAAGCATTTATCAATCAACTACTGTATGCCAGGTGCTGTACTAGGCACTGAGGATACAAAGACAAAAGTGAATTATTCCCTGCCCTCAGGGAGCTTACATTCTAATGAGTTGCCATGGATAAATTTTGACCAATTTTATTTGACTTTGAAAATTAGTCAGTGAAGAGCCTGAATTGTTCCTGCTCAGGGCATATCCTGTATTGTTGTCCCCAATTAGAGTGTGAGCTTTTAAGCTCACAAAAGCTGGGATCATTTCATTTTTTTTCTTTGTAGCCCCAACACTTGGCACAGTACAATTGTTGTTCACTCATTTAGTCTCATCCAACTCTTCATGACCCCATGGACCATACTATCCATGGGGTTTTCTTGGCAAAGAGACTGATTTTCCATTTCTTTCTTTCCTGAATTAAAACAGGATCACATAGCTATTCAGTATTTGAGGATGAATTTGAACTCAGGTTTTCTTGATTCTATTCACTAAAACATCTACTACCTACACTGGCCACTATAGTAAGCATTTATTAGTTGTTTTTCATTCATTCATAACTCCCTGGGGCCAGAAATGTGTTCTCTTCCCTTCAATTTCCCTCCCACTCTAATTGTTCTCTCTTTTAGCACAGAGGCTAATGCAGTCACATTAAAACAGAAGAAAGCAGGTTTGGGGCAGTGTGACATTGAAAAGAGTCTTGCTTTTAGTGTCAGAAGATCCAGGTTCAGGAATCCACTTTGAGTCCCACTTGTGTGGAACATAACTCCTCATGTCTCTGAACCTTGCTCTCTACCACAGAAATTCTTTATGTGAGAACCATACATTTGTGTCTTTAATATTTTGATAGCCATAGTTCAATATGATTGGTTTCCTTGCCAATTCCATGTGTTTTATTTTGTGCATTTAAAGGCATCATTCTGAGATGGGGTCCACAGATTTCACCAGACTGTAATACACAAAAAGGCTAAGAACTCCTGCTTCAGGGGCATTGTGAGGAATATACTTTATAAACCTCAGAGTGTTATATAAAGGCTATATATCACCATCATTAATATCATTATTGCTGTTGTCATTATTGCTATAGAAGGATGAGGAGAAGTGGGAAAATTGAGAGATGGATGGGCTTCCTGGGAAAAGTGAAACACTGACGGAGCCTGGGAGGGGAAGAATTTAGAGGGAATTGTGAAGGCATTCCAAGACTGTCCCACAAGGACTTGGACCGTTCAGTAGCTTGGGATGCAGATGAGTGGGGACAAAAAACTGGTGGGGCAGGAGATGGAAGCCTTCAAAACCCAGACTTTACCCACTTTCATTCATTCCCTGCTGCTCCTGCCCAGCCAACAGCTCGTTACTGTGGAAGGTTGATTAATGGCCAGGAATGTGTGGATACCTGCAGGCAGCCTTTGTTCCATGGAAATGTATTGTGATTTATAGATTCGATGGCCCCACGGGAGCTACTGCTGCTACTGCTGGAGAGAAATCGGGTCAGTGCCAGAGCCAGCCAGGGGAGGGAAGGAGGCAGTGGGCGGAATAGGCTGGCTCCCAGTGACTCCCAGCCCTGGCTCTGGATAACTGCCCAGAACTATAAGACAAAAGAAAGAAGCTGTATTGGGGAGAAGGGGTTCTCCCCCTACCTTCAGTATACCACAGCTCTGTTTCCCAGAGCACCCAACAGAGAACCTCTTCTCCAGTGAGCAGGCTCTTTGCCACCCCAGTTCCTTATCTTCTACCTCCACATCTTTGCTTATGGTTATCCCTGCTCCTAGAATACCACCCCCACTCTCCATCCCCATAGTCATCTGTTAAAATCATACCCATTCTTCAAAACCTGGATCTGCAAAGCTTTCCCTGATCCCTGCACTTCCATCCTCCTACTCCATCCTCTCTTGGACTTTGCCCCCTGCCACCTGGTACCCTCAGCACTGAGAATTTTAGACCAGTAATGCATGAAGAACCAGGGCCATCCAGGTGGTGTAGGGCTAAGATTAAGACAGGCATGGGACCTGTGCTTTCACAGATGTAGAGCAGGACAGCTACTTCTATCCATGAAAGCCAACACATTCTCTCCAACTTCTAGTCTTAGAGAGCTGCCTAGAACACTGAGGAGCAGAGTGACTTCCCAGTCACACAGCCAGGCTGTGCCAGAGACAGACCTTGAACCTGGGCCTTCCTGCTCTGACGCCAGTTCTCTCTCCACTACAACATGCTGTCTCATAACATTTGTCATTTTTAAAGCATGACATAGTGAGAGTCCTGTCTCATTCATTCTCAACTAGTCTTTACTCAGCCCTGGCAGGGAGGGAGAGAGAAGATAGGAATGATGATCCTCAGTTTACAAATGAGGAAAGAGGTTCAGAGAAAGAGATTCATCCAAGTAAGTAGGGAGATAAGGAGATGGCCCAATTTAGGGGAGAAAAAACTGGGCTCAGAGTTAGAATGGGACAGGATGGGACTCGCAGATCTGACACTAGCCAGCTAAGTGACCTTGAATATCATTTAGCTTCAGTTTCTCTAACTGTAAAATTAGTTCCATAATATTTCACTATTTCTTCAGAGTTGTTCTGGAAAAAACATTTAGTCTTTCTCAAACCTTAAATTCCAGTGTATAATCATTAGTAGTAACAAGTGGCAGAACTGGGATTCAGATCTGTGTCCTAAGGAATAGAGAGTGGTGAATATCAGGAACTTTATGTGTTATTTCAGGAGCAGAAAGCCAGTGAAGGGAAGAAGTTGGCTAGAGTAGTTAAGAAGGGCTTCCTGGAAGAGGTGGTAGACCTTGAAGCATGGGCTAGATTTACCTAGGAAGAAAAGGAAAAAAACACTCATAGAATTACAGTAAGGAGCCTTGAAAGCCAATTGGTCCAGCCTCTTCACTTTGCAAGTGTGGAAATTGAGACCCAGAGAGGTGAAGGGCTTTCATTATGTTTATACAGTGAGCAAATGACAGAATCAGGTTTAGAATCCTGGTTTCTGGACTTCCAATACAAAACTCTCTTCTATTCTACTGCCTCTGTGGAGAGTTTAAGTGATGAGTACAAAAGGAACAGACCACTGGTAATTCAAATTTCAATCCACCCTTCCCTGCTGCCTACCCTACTTGGGAGAGAGCTCACTGGAAGACAACTTCATGGAACACTTTCATCAGACTTGGATGAAGGCCTAGAGGGATGTTTATCCAACTTGCAGATGACTCAAAGTGGGGAAGGAGAACCATTCAATTAGAATGCAGAGTGAAGATGCACAAAAATTCCAACAGGCTAGAATGTTGAGCCAGCTCTACCAAGGTTACATTCAATTGCAGATAAATGGAAAGTTTTGCACTTGGGTTCAAAAAATCAATTTCACAAAGGTAACATGGGACAAATATGGTAGACAGCAATTTGGCTTAAAATGGGGCATTTTGGCAGCTTAAAAAGCCCAATACAAGTCAACAATATGAAACTAATAGTAATTTCAAGCAATATTCAGAGAGGTACATTGTGCAAGAAGCACCTACTCTACCATGAACAAGGGGTAGAATTTGAAAATCTCACCTAGACTTGTTGGAAGGGAGAGCTTCCTAATTGGAACTGTCCAAAAGTGGATGAAACTGGCCATTTCACTGGGTAAACTGACTCCCTCCCAAAAAAGCTGTTCAAGCCAAAGCTGAATGACTACTTGACAACTGTGGTAGAGCCAGCGTATCAGTTGGACTTCTGAGGTCCTTTCCAACTTCAAGATTCTGTGGTCCCTCTTTCCAGTTCTCTTCCTGACCCAAGTCTCCCTGGCTTTCTGGCCAGAGTTAAAGCTTTCTTCCCAACCATTGTGGCAATTCAACTCATTAAAGGTTCTTTAAGTACTTACTATGTGCCAGGCACTATGCTGAGTGCTAGGGGATACAAAAAGAGGCAAAAGACAGTCCTTGATCTCAAAGACCTAACAATCTAATAGCATGTAAACACATCTATACAAAGCAAGCCATGTACAGGACAAATAGGAAATAATTAGGCACTGAATGTCATGAAGAAAACTTCAGTGAAAGAACTAGGCCACAAATCCCAGCCCTGCCACTTCACACCTATGTGATCTTGAATAAGTCTCTTAACCTCTCTGGGCTTCAGTAACTTCATTGGTAAAATGGGGATTTTGGTTGGACCAGACAGTGTTCTAGCTCTGGCTAATAATATCCAGCACTTATATAGCTCTTTAGTATACAAAGTTTTGTAAGTTCTTGTTTTGATCTCACAACATCCCATAGAGGCAGGTACTATTATTATTTCCACTTTATGGGTGAGGAAACTGAGGCAGGCAAAGGTTAAGTAACTTGTCAGATTTGAACTCAGGTCTCCCTGACTTCAGATCCAATACTTTTCCCACTCAGCCACCTCGCTACTCTCAGTCTATCATCTTGTGATACTTAAAAAGAAAAAAAAAGAGAGAGACCTGGATTCAAATCTCAGCTAAGGACATACTAACAATATATTCTCTTTTTTAAAAATAGTATTTTGTTTTTCCAAACACAAACAAAGATAGTTTTCAACATTCACCTTTGCAAAACCTTGTGTTCCAAATTTTTCTCTCTCTCTTCTCCCTCCCCCTTTCCCAGGACAGCAAGCAATCCAATATAGGTTAAACATGTGAAATTCTTCTAAATATATTTTCATATTTGTCATGCTGCACAAGAAAAATCAGATCAAAAAGGGAAAAACACAAGAAAGGAAAAAAAACAAGCAAACAAACACCAATAAGAATAAAAAGGTGAAAATACTATGCTTCAATCCATATTCAGATACCATAGTTCCTTCTCTGGATGGGGATGGCACTTTTCATCACAACTCTATTGGAATTAGCAGTATATTCTTTCCCTGATCTGCTTCAGTCTTCTCATCTTTAAAATGGGAATAATAGCAATTGTCTTACTTGCTTAACTGTGGACAAAGCATGTGCACAATTTTATTATAAATGTGAGTTATATCACTGTCATTCTCTATTAGTGTGCCTCTGACAGCTGTTTATATTCTAAAGGTTAACAAAGAGTTTTCCTAGTCCAAGCTGAACTTGACAGAGGAAGGGAGAGAGGAAGAGAGGGAGAGAGAAGATCCTCACAAAAGCCAGAAGGAAAATCTAATTAGCTGAGAAGGAAATGAAATCAGAATTGGTGGAGCTCAGAATTAGCAGATCTCAGCCTATCTGGTGCTGAGCAGTCCAGAGGTCTACAACAGCATTTATTAAATGTCAACAGCTATGTGCAAAACTAAGAAACACAATTATAAGAAAAAATAAAGGCCCTGCCCTCAAATAACTTACATTCTAATGAAGGGAGATGAAAAGGAAGGTGAAAAATGAGAGAGGGGAAGAGGAAGGTATTAGATTGTAGCTGGTAGGAAATAAAGAGATGATCTGGGTCCTCCTTAAATGGAGGTTCTGGGAGGAGTCATCCAATCAATTAGAGGGAAAGAGGGACCTCAGAGGTATTTCCAAGACATGGAATCCCTTCCAGGGCTGAAGTTATCTTCCAGGATAAAGAGTGTTCTCAGACCCTTACCTGATAGAATAAAAGCTCTTGGAAGGTAAGAACTGTTTCATGTTTGTCTCTATAAACCCCCTATTTACCTAGTTCCTGGTAGTTAGTAGGTGCTTACTTATTGCTTAACTGATTACTCTGAAGGGCTGGGCTGAAGGGGTTTGATAAAGGAAGAGGGCATGTAAAAATTGCATCTCCACCCAAATCAGTCCCTAAATCATAGCAAACCAGGATTTTATTAGAAGGGCAGATCTGCATCTTAGAAGATTTCACACTTATCAATGAATCTAGGCAGCTAGTAATAATACAATTTCTTTCTTTCTTTCTTTTTCTAAAAGGATTAAGTGACTTGCCTAGAGTCACTCAGCTAATAGGTATCAAGTGTCAGATTTTAATTCGGGTCCTCCCAAGGCCAGTGCTCTATCCATGTGCCATCAAGAGAACCTGAGTTCAAATCTAACCTCAATCACTTTTACTAATTGTGTGACCCCAAGCAAATGACTTAACCTCCTCCTGCCTCAACTTCCTCATCTGTAAAATGAGGATAATAATAGCCCCTATCTCCCAGGGTTGTTGCATTTATAATGAGGTAATATTCATAAAGCTCTCCATAAATGCTATTTGTTATTACTGTTTATTGCATGGGAGTACTGACAATGCAGCCAGAGACCTGGCTCAGAATTCTGATTCTTCTGTCCGCATGCCGGCACCGAGTTATTTTCCCTTCTCTGTGCCTGCTTCCCCTTTTGTTGAAGATTGAATTGGATTATCTCAGAGAAACCTGTGACCCCCCTACAGCCCCAATTGCATTGTAGAATATTCCATAGCATAATTATCTATCACTTGATTTTAAGCCCCATGAGGCTGTGCTATAGCTGAATTTTTCTCTCTCCCAGTGCCTAACCTGGTGCTTAATGGGAGCATAGGGAGGACAGGTATCAGAGAGAACTGACCTGCCCAAGATCACATAGCAAGTTAGCAGCCGAGCCATCATTAGAGGGCTCCTAAGCCAGACTCCGACACACTTGGCTAATTCTTGCTATCCCTCCGACCTCCCCAGCCCAGGATCCTGCCCGTGTCAGGATGGCCAGGTTCTGATTCTTGCATAATCCCTCCTGCTCCTTTTCTCTTTCCTTTCTTCGACGCCTTTAACCCAGGCTGGGGTTTATCGGGTAGATTTCTTTCTTAAGGACCAGGCCTTAAACCAAAACCAGTCTGATCTCATGGGCCACCTACAGGTCCTGAGCCAAGCCCCATTTGGCCATTGTTTGGATCCTGATTGACCCAGATTGAACGTAAAAGCAGTCATTTCTGCTTGGACCATTTCTTAAGGTCTTCCCCTCCCAGATTCATCCATTTCTTTATTTGTTTAGATTTTTTGGGGGGGGAGGACTCAATGAAAGAAGAGATTCTTTGCCTCAATTGCTACCTTGCCTTAATCACTGAATAGTACAGCCTCAGTCAAACTGATTCCTGATGAAGACCTTAGCATCCAAAGCCATCTCAGGTCATCCTGATCTGTATCTGGCCATCAGACTCACCTGGCTCTGGAGGAGAAAGTGAGGCAGGTGACCTTACATGGCTCCCCCTCACTTAAATCCAGTTCACTTGCCTGTCATGGTACCTGATGTCATGGTCCTTCTCAAGAAGGAAGGACAAACAATGACAACTTTTGGAGGAAACAGATTCCTTAGCATGAGTTCCTCCATCAAAGACATCTCCACACTTCTGGGGGCTGGGAGGTTCCAGAAAACAGACAGACAATGGTGGAAGATTTAAAGGGCCTGGAAAGTCCAGTCAAAAGTAAACATTCCATTTTATACATGAGGAACTAAGCCCCAGACAGGCAACAGGAATTTACAATATGGCACAGATACTAGAATCAGGACTGAATTCCAGCTCCAGCTTTTTCTCCCATATCAACTTTCCTGGTTCTCCCATCATACGTGTGGCTCTTGTAGCCTTCCCAGGAGGTAAGTGGTGTTTTGATTCCCATTGCACATATGGAAAAACTGAGCTCAGGAGAAGTAAAATAATTTCTCTTACATGTGGGTTGGGAAGCTAGCCTTTGTGAACTGCATTTGGGTGATGGTCAGAGCACTGAACCTAGAATCAAGGAGATCTGAGTTCAAATGCCATCTCCTCTGCTTACTTAGTTCTATGACCGAAGGCATATAGATCACTTTACTTCTGCCTCATTTTTCTCATCTATAAAATGGGGACAAAAATAATACCTTACCATCTAGGGTTGTGGGAAAGAAAATATAAATTTTGTAAATTGTTTGTTAACCTTAAAGTATTACATAAATACCAACTATTGTCATTATTATTGTTTTCTAGGACCCAGATTCTGGGTAGGACCAATCAATCAATTCATTTAACATTTATTAAGTGCCTGCTAAATGCCAGACACTGGAGATGCAAAAAGAGGCAAAAGATAGACTCTCCCCTCAAAGGAGACTATGAGGGAGGAATCGGAAAGGGTGGGAGGGAGGGAGGGGAGAGGAGGGATGGGAAAGAGGCTTTAAGAGGAATAATAAGGTTCTAATAATTGAGGTTCATGTGCATTCATGCATATAACATCCTCATTTTCATCCAAGCCAAATCCCTGTTCACATACACCCCTCCCATATCCCCATCACCTCCTGGTTGTTTAGGACAGTTAAGCACATAGCAGGTGCTTAATATGTTTATTGATTGACTGCTTATCCCTAAAACAAGAGCTGGAGAAATCTCCAGGGCCTGGATGCTGGATTTAGTGTTCTTTCTGATATATCAACTTCTCACAGAGCAGAGATCACCTAATCTAGGGAGGCAGCCTCAGCAGCTTCTCACCATCCCTGCCAATCAAAGGCTTTTACAACTCACCTGTGCCCAGGTGTGACCTGGACACATCTGTGCAGAGTCCTTAGTGAAAACAAGAACTCTCCTTGGGCAGGGAGTTGGTAACGAGCAGGGCCTCAGACTTCTCACAGATAGAATAAGAGTTTTTGGATTCAGTGGTCTCAAAGGACACTTCTGGCAATGACCATCTAGGATTCTATAAAATGCATTCCTTGAGAAAAGGGAATGTTCTGTTTTTTGTCTCAGTATCCTTAAACCCTAGCAAAGTAGCATTTCATAATGTTTCCTGAATTAAACGGAATAATGTTCTATGAACATATTCCTCTTGGAGGTCTGACTCTTCTACTCAAGAAGCTTCAATGGCTTCCTATGGTCTAGGATAAAGTATAAATTCTTGTTTGACATTTAAAGTCTTTTAAACTCCTTTGTAGTCTGGCTCCAGGCTGTCTTTCCAGGCTGTTTATGTATTATTCCTCTGTTAAAAATTATACTTTCCAGCCAGACTGACCAACTTGCTTTCCCTTGTATAGCACAACTCATTTCCCACTTCCAAGCCTTTATATATAGGTGGTCCCTATGCCTGAAATACACTCTGTCCTCATTGCTTCCTCTTGGATCCTTGCTTCCTTCAGACCCAGCTCAGAAGTGACCTCTTACATGAAGAAATAAGCTTCCCCATTATATTCTCCCTCCAAAATTAGGGTAATAGGGATGGCTAGAGGGCACAGTGGATAGACCACTGGTCCTGAAATCAGGAGGATCAGAGTTCAAACCAGCCTTAGATATTTAATCCCAATTGTATCAATAAATAAATAAATTAGGATAATAGAATCATAGAACTCAATCCAGAGAAGTCCTCAGAAGTCGTGTAGTCCAACCCTCACATTTTACAAAAAACTGGGGCATAGGATGTTTGGGGTATTACCCGGAGGTTAAATTCTAGAGGCAGAACTCTCACTTGGATTCCCCAACCCCCTCATTTTTTCATATCAATCAACCACTCAACCTTTATTAAATGCCTTCTAAGTCCCCAGCACTGTCCTAGGCACAGGGGATACAAAGTAAGCCCTCAAGGAGTTTACGTTCCATTGGAGAACACAACACATAGCTGTTCATTACTTGTGAGACACTGGGAAAGTTATTAACCTCCCTGGGTCTCATTTGTAAAATGAATTTAGACTAATTGGTCTCCGAGGTCCCTTAACTCTATGACCTGGCTTAGAGTCTCGGCTCTTAATGCTTACTAACTGGGTGAGATCTCAGACAAATCCCTTCCTCACTCTTGCTCTCAGTTACCTCATCTGTAAAATGAAGATATTGAACTGAATGGTCTCTGAGGGCACCCTGGCCCCGCTAGTCTGTGATTCTTTGAAACAGGCGATATCTGGGACATGGGGCTGGGTATTTCTGTCTGTTGGCCTTTTCTTCTGTATGTTGTAGCTCTTGTTCAGAGTAAAAATCAGGACACAGCTCCTGCTGCCTCTGTCCGTCCTGCTACAGGACAGCGGCTTCTGAAAGAGACTCAGGGGCCCTCTGGCAAGAGGAGGCAGGAAGTGAGAGCCATTCTGGGGTCACTAAGTGCCAGCCTCTGGGGAGGAGTGCATCAAGGACAGGAGTCCGGGCAGGAAAGATGGGGAGAGTCTGTGAGCAGGGGAAGTAGGAGAGGGGGACGGAGGGACAGAGGGGTTCTGGATGACCGAGTCCCAATGCAGAGTTTCTTTCTGAGCTTCTCTGCTGTACTTCATAGCCAAGTCTGAATTCCAGGCTGGACTTTTTTCTCCCTCTGGCTATGGAAAACATATAAGGAAAGATATTTGTCAAAAAAAAGTCCCAGCGCTAGCCACCTAATCTGCAACCACCATCCTCCCCATCTCTGCTGAGAGGACAAAGGTCCTCTACTTCCTTACTGGGCAGCTTCCGTGGCTAAAATGCCAGGCTCTCAGTTAGGAAGCCTCATCTTCCCATGTTCAAATCTGGCCTCAGACACTTGCTAGCTATGTGATCCTGGCCAAGTCCCTTCACCCTGCCCACCTCAGTTCTCCCAAATGAGCTGGAGAAGGAAATGACAAGTCACTCCAGTATCTCTGCCAAGAAAATCCCAAAATGAGATCATGAAGAATCAGACAAAACTGAAAAACAACCAAATTTCCTTATTAGTTCTCAAGGACTGGGATTGATCCTTACAATTAATCAGAATTCTAGTGCATTTTTAGCATTGCTATCATTTACGTTACTGTAGCATTATGCATTACTCTCTTGGTCCTGCTTTTCTTCCCTTTGGATCAGTTCATGTAGTTTTTCTCTATTTCCCTCCCTGGTTTCCTCATATTGGTTACATCTTAAGGTATAATAATACCCTACTACATTCATGCATGACAACTGAGTAGATGTTTTCTAATATATGGCCACCCATTTTGTTTATAGCTTTTTTTTTTGTACCAAAAAAAGTGCTGCTGTAAATATTTTGGTTTACTTATATAAGGCCTTTCTTCATGTCATTACTCTCCCTAGGATTTGTCTAGTAGTGGAATCATGAGTCAAAGGATACAAATCATTTAGTGATTTTCCTGGAAAGATTCTACATGACTTTGCAGAATGACTGGAACAATTTTCAGCTCTACCAACAATGTATGAGTGCACTTGGCTTCCCACAACCCCTCCAATAGTCACTATTCCCTTTTTAGTTATCACTGACTGACAAGTTAATGGATATGAAGTCATAAGGACCATAGATAGAAAGCTAAAAAAAAGCCTTAGAGATTATCTCCTCCCACACCCTCATTTTACAGATGAGTAAACTGAAACCTAGAGAATTTGCCCAAAGTAGAACGCTGCAGATTCCACTGTTCAACTGTATCATAATGCCTTCCCACTTCAAATGAAATACAAATTTTGTCTAAGATTCTGATCTTTTCTCCTTAAAATTCAGAGCTGGCTAGGCTTTAGAGATCTTCTCTTCCAAGGATCTTTAACATTTGGGAAATCTGGTGGAAATCAACACACTCATCAAAATAATTTTTAAATGCTGAAGATAAATTACATAGAAAGAAAAGATAAAATACATAGGATTAGAAAGGAAGCCAATTATGCCGAACTTATAGTTTTCACATTTTTTTAAGAAAGCATAAGTTTATGTACCCCTGATATAGTCTAACCCCTTCATTTCACTTGAGGAAAAGGAAATCGACTTGATTAAGATCATACAACAGGAGAATCAAGATGATGTATATATTTCACCCATCTCATTACCACCTTTCCCTCCCCATTAGACCATCATCTCTTCCTGGAGCTTTCTTACCCCAGTACCCTATGACAAGATTATAAATACAGTAAATGCTTAATAAATGCTACAAAATGCATGGAAAATACCATAAACTAGAAAACATGAAGTCCAAAATTTTTTTTTCTTAAAATTTTTGAAAATTTTATTCTCAGTTTTCCAGCAATTTTTAAAACAAGTTTATACTATGTATATCCGAAGGGTTGTTATGGGGGAAGAGAAATTAAATTGTTCTGCTTAGCCAACAGCAGGCAAAAATGGGAACGAGGGGAAGCTACAGAGAGGCAGATTTTTGGCTCATTATATATATATTTTTAAATGGCTCATTGTAGCAAATGGAACTGTTCAGCAATGAAATGTTTTCTTAGGTAATGAGCTCCCAGTCACCAAAAGTATTCAAGCAGAGGCTGGCTTTTTGTCCTGTCAGAAATGCTTTACAGGAAATCCTTAGAGTGAATAGGACCTTTGATTAAAGATCTTCCAGGTAGGAAATTCAATGATTTCATGAATTTCACCCAAACCTATTACAAACCAGCCAATGGCTTTTCAGGAAGCCAGCTTATTATTGTTGCCTAAATAGGAATACAGAGACACAAAGGAGAGTTAACCTGGAAGGAAAACGAGATTGGAACAGAAACTACATTTCTCTATGGTGAGACAATGAACCAGCCCTGAGGACGAAGCTAATAATAAATCACATCTCTCTGGTACTTTAAGGCTCCCTAAGCTGCTTTTTTTTAGAGCAACCTTGGAATCTGGTGACACAATAGATAGAGGGCTGGATCCAGAGTCAGGGAGACCTGAGTTCAAATCTTCCCTCAGAAACTATTTGTTCCTGGGGCACTTGACCTTCGAATCAGTTTCTTCATCTATAAAATGGGGATAATAATAGTATGTGCCTCCAAAGATTGTGGTAAGGATTAACCAAGATAGTACCCGTGAAATGTTTTGTCAGCCTTAAAGCACCATATAGTTTTTATTGTAAATATTATCTTCGTTTTACAAATAAAGAAACTGAGACTAAACAGTGAGAAAAGATATCACAGAATTCCAAAATAGGAAAGGTTGTCAGCTGAGTTCACTCTCAGACATCCCTGATACAACATTCTGATGAGGGAGCTGTGGTCTTACAGAGATGGGGAACTCACTACCATCTGCTTTTGGACAGTTCTCGTTATCAGGAATTTTTTTCTCCTTTTCCCAGCAAGGTCACATTGCTATAAGTGTTGAAGTCAGGACTGGTGCCCTCGTCTCCTGCATCTTCCCGTGCTTCCATCCTCCCTCCCTCTGGGCTGCTCACCTGGGGGCCATCCAAAAGATAAATGAGATGCAGTGCCCCGGAGTTCACCCGCCCGAGGGAGAGCCGGTAACAGCATTACTCAGCAGTCAGCTGCAGCTCGCGGTTCTAAAGCTGGGGCTCTGGGCAATTACACCACCTGGGGGAAAAAGGGAACGTGCCCCGAACATCAGTGTGTGAGAAGTCATTGCAACAAAGTGAAAAGTGGGTGTCAAACAGGAGAACGCAAGGTGACATCATCTCAGGGGCCTCGTTGTACTGAGTGACTGTGGGAGCTTCGAGGAGGCTGCATGAGTCACTAGAACATCATGGGGATAAGTGTGTGTGTGTGTGTGAATGTGTACTGGGGTGGGAGTAAGAAAATCCAGAGTCCCATCGGGTCCAATGGCAGCTTAAGCCCGAGAGGAGGGGCACAATGCTGGAAAAGGGTCCCCGAATTCTTAAGTGTCCCTCTTCTACCACTAATTTTCCATGTGATTTGGAGTCACTGTCATGGGAGGAAGGAGACCCGAGTTCTGTGGACAAATCCCTGAACAGAGAGGTCCCATGATTGAGGAGTCAGAGCCTTGAACCAAGGGACCTAAGTTCTGATCCCAAATCCTGCCTGGGACATTTACTAGATCTTTACTGAGCTCTCTGAGACTGTTTCCCATCTCTAAAATAGAAATACTGACTGCACTTCCTTCCTGGGGGTGTGACAGAGATCAAAAGTGCTTTATAAACGTTAAGCACTAGAATTTGAGCTATTATTATCCCCCCATCCCGGCCTCAGTTTCCCTTTCTGTAAAATGAGGAAATGAGAACAGCTGGTTCTTAAAGACTCAACTCTTGAGAGTTTATGTTATGATTCTGTGGCTAAGCTTTGAGAGCACTGGGCTAGGGGGCTGGCTATCTGAAGTCAGAGGACCTACCTTCAAATTCTTTTTCTGACACTATACTACTATGGGCAAGTGTTTCAAGTGATCAAGTTATCACAGCCAGATAACTTTGAGGTCTTGGCCTCTTCTAGATCTATGAGCCTTTGACCTTCCTGGCCTCTAGGGTGGATGGGCTTGTTGCTGGGAGTTGGGAAATAGATGCTCTGAAGGAATCATCATCATCATCATCATCATTATCATTAATGGCTTACCTGGCTGGAGCCTTCAATGCAGGTGTATGAGGCAGTGGGCGTTTTTAGGATATTATTAGGAAGCACATTCATTTTAAATCCCACATGGCCATCTTGTTCTTCTGTGATGTGAGGAACACTTTCTGTCCCCAAAACACTGACTCTGTGCCTTTTCTCCCTGTTCCCTGTGCCAGGAATTTTGTCTCATTCACATTTCTTGGTTGAATTCTCATCCACCCTCTAAAGTCCAGCAGAAATGCCAGCTCCTCCTAGAAGACTCTATTGGTCCCCTGGTTAGTAATGACCAACCCCCTCACCCTTCACCTGGCACTTTTCATGCTTTTCTAATGCACCTACATCATGTCTATTATATCTACCTGATCTTGTGTTTACCCCCTACTAGATATAAATTCCATGAAGGTAGATAGGGAATTATATCTTAACTTAAATTTTAAATCTAGTATTTTACACATAGTTCAGTTCACAGTTTGTCATTTTCAGTTCTGTCTTCAACTGACTCTTTGTGACTACATTTGGGGTTTTCTTGGCAAAATTACTGGATTGGTTTGCCATTTCCTTCTCCAGCTTATTTTAGAGATAAGGAAACTGAGGTAAACAGGATTAAGTGACAGCCCAGGGTCACACAGCTAGGAAGTATCTGAGGCCAGATTTGAACTCAGGAAGATGAGTCTTCTGATTCCAGACTCTGCACTCTATCTACTGGGTCGCCTAGCTGTCCACATTTAGTAAATGTTTGTTGAATGAAGAGAAGAAATTTACTTAGAAGGTGAGTCCTTGGATGGGCCCAATTAAGATCCTGTTTCCACTTCAGTCATCTAAATTGCCTTGCTTGCCTGCTGGATGGATCCAGTGGTTCCCAGTGGGTTTTGTTCTACACACTCCTTTCAGCAGCAACAACAATAAAAACAAAAATGTTTTGTGAACCCCAGGGTTTTTTCATAGAATATTTATAATATGCTTTACAATTATTTACTGCTTAAGGTGCCATTAAGGAATTTTTAGTGCAAACTCCTTGGAGCAGGGAACCTCTTAATGGGACCACTGGATTTGGAATCAGATGCGCTGGGGACCTCATCAATGCCTTCTGTACTCTCTGTCTCTGATTGGAAGATGGAGCAAAGAGCTCCTCCCAAAACTTACCTTTAAGGAGGGCATCATTTCTTACCTGATTTTACTTCTTTGGATTTTTCCATCATGTCCCTGCACTGACTATCTTTCTGTGCCTTTCCTGTCCCCCTTATGTGTTGTTTTCCCCTATTATTAGACTATCAGTTTCTTAAGGGCAGGGTCCAGAGTTTTGTTTTTTGTTTTGTTGGTTGGGTTATTGTTTTGTTTTGTTTTGTATTTGGATTCCAAGTACTTAGCACAGTGATTATTATCATATTGCCATATTATTAATATTTTAATAATTATATTCTTATTAATAACAATATTATTAAGCATGTAATAGGTGCTTAATAAATGTTTATTGACTGATTGGCCTGGGTTTGGATCTCAGCTCTGCTACTCACTATCTGAGTGGCGTTGGACAAAGCATTTTCCCTCTCTTGACCTTTGGGATCCTTATCTATAATATTAAGAGGTTGGACTAGCTGGTTTCTAGTGTCTTCTAGCTTTAGCTCCAATGATCCCTGACAAATTGTCTCCCTTTAAATGCCTCCAGTGAAGGGGACATCACTATATGACAGGGAGAGCCAGTCCATTTTCAGACAGCTGTTAGGAAGGAAGCCTTATAACTGAGCTAAAACTGGCCTCTTTTTATCTTCCCCCTATTGCTGCTGGTTCCATCCTCTGGGGCCATGCAAACAAATCTAATCCCTTTTTAACCTGACAGCTTTTCAGATCCGTGAAGACAGGGATAATGTTTCCTTCCCCCTAAGTCCTCCCTTCTCCAGGCCAAGCATCCCCAGTTCCTTCCACTGGTCCTCATATGTCATGATCTCTGGGCTTGCTCATCACCCTGGTTACTCTCTTCGGGACCAGCTCCGTCTTGTCAATGGCCCTCCTAAAACGTATACTCTAGAGCAGACTAGGCAGTCCTCTGGGTGTGTTCTAACCAGGGCAGAGCACAACGGGACCATCACTCCCCTGCCTTCTCCCCTCCCTCCCTCAGCCTCCGATAGTGTAGCTGAGAACCTCTGTGGCTTTGGCTTATGTAGCTGGACAGCTCCCCAAGAAGTGGAACATAATGGGTCTGGGCTGCTAGGACAGGCCACCAGGTTGCTTAGCAGCATGTTGGTCCGGGATGCTCTGTGAACCATCCCTTCCAGGAACAGTCCTCTGATGCAACTGGGAAGAGGGTTTCTTTGTAAACAGACCAAGTGGCTCTGAGCAGCTTCCTAGCCCCTCTAGAATCTAAGCTGAGCATCTCCAGGGCTTATGGATAAACACAAGCTATTTGATGATGTAGTCACATGGACCTACCTATTCTGCCTCAAAATATGAAACAGAAAAGCTGACTTGTTAAAAATAGCAAGAGAATGGGGGTAAAGGGTGGGATTGAATAAAGGATTCCAGCAGAGACCTTGCCACTCAATCTTTGTGTGACCCAAAGTGAATCACTTTTCCCCTGAATTTCAGTATCCTTATTTATAAAATGGAGACAATGACTAATGCCCTTCCAATTGTACAAATTCATTCATTTGTTCAACAAACATTTATTAAACTCCTATGAGGCGCTTGATTCTGAGGATACAGAGTCATTTTTGCCCTCAAAGAGCTTACATTCTAGATAAGAAACATTTCCAAAAGGAATACAAGATAATTACTGGGGCAAGTACTAACAGCAGGGGGATCAGAAGGGCTTCATGGAAGAGGGGGCCCTTGAGCTGAGCCTTGAAAAAAGCAAAGGTTCCAAGAGGTAGAGGTGAAAGGGGGCATTCCAGGCCTGGGAGCCCGCTTGGGCAAGGGCCAGAGGTGGCAAGATGGAATGTATGATAGTGAGATTATTGACCCAATGTGCTTTGTAAGCATAACATGCACATTTGGACCGTTGTTGGTATTTTTATTGTTTTTGATGTTAAAATCCTCTGGGATGGAAATGACCCTGGGTCCTAATTCCTGGGGAGCCCAAGCTCTGATAGGCTGAACTGGACAGTGGTCGTCTGAGCAGGTGTGGGGATGGGATCCCATGTCCCGTACCTGCCTCACAAGGCTCCCCACCAAGGCCACAGGAAACCATCTCCCAGGGCCTGGGGTCTGTGTGGGCGGATGGAGCAGGCCCTCACCTCCATGAAGCCTCCCATCTTGAAGGGGAAAGAAGTCTCATCATTGCCTGATCAGCCGCCTGAGGGCTCCCTGGACTCTCAGTGTCGGACCCTCTCTCCCTTAATAGGCCCTCCCACAGCGGCCCTGTTCCCAGGCTTCCCTGGGGGGGGGGCCTTGCCCCTGGCACTGTGTCCCACCAGGCAGGCTCAGCCCTATCTGCTGCAGAGGAAGCAACAGGAAAGTCCATTTATGGTTCTTCCGGCTGCTTCCTGAGATCACACACACCCTCCACCCACCCACCCACACACCCGAGGAGGGAAAATCTGCCACCTGCCAAGCCCATGGAGCACCATCATCAGTGGGGCCGTGGTGGGAAGGAGCCACGCACACACTCACATGCTCACACACACACATATACACACACATACACACACACACTCTCACATACACACTCAGACACATATACACTCACACACACATACACACACACACAGACACACACGCACACACACTCAGGCACACACTGGCACACACACTCAGGCACACACACTCAGACACACACACACATAAACACATACACACATACACACTCAGACACACATACACTCACACACACACACAGACTCACACACACACATGCACACTCACACACTCAGACACACACACTCTCACACACTCCCCAGCCCTATCCTTTGCCAGCATTTCTCTCAACCCTCCATTCATTGGGAGGGGAGCACCTCTGCTTCTTGGAGCTATTGAAAAAGAGACAGAGTAAGCCATGGAGAGTTCAGGGAGCATGGGGAGGGCAGGGGGGAGCATCTTCCCCACCAG
>JAJPUD010023442.1:0-19975 GCA_023553655.1 Myrmecobius fasciatus
GGGCAGCCGAGAGCTCCCAGTGAGGGGGACTCTAGCCACAAGGACTTCGGGGGACACACCGAGTCCTTCAAGGTAGATTAAGAGAGACTCCATCTGCATGAGCCCACGGACTAGAGGGCTGGGGTCCCCCCGGGGCACTGCATGGGTCTGGCCGCCCTTAGGGAACTCCACCAGTCCCTGGGCTGACGGGGGGGCTGGTCCTCTCTAACCTGGACACAGCAGATCCTCTGGGACCCAGGAATCGAGGGAGAGATGGACGTGCCCCAGACACCTGAACTTTGTGGGTCTGGCAGAGCTGGCTAGAGCTCAGGGTGGGCTTCACTGAAATAGTTCCTGAAACTGCTCTCCCTGGATGAGACAGGGGAGACTCAGTGGCTCCCTCCTCTTGCTCACGGCCCCCTGCCTGGGGTCAGTACTTTCAGGGTATGTCAGTATGGTCTGTCCCATGGACAAGACCTCATGGCACTAAGAGCAGTGCACAGATGGGGTCAGCAAGGCCTCTGGGGCTGCACTTACCTCTTTGAAAGCCTCTCTGAACTCGCCCCCGGGGGCCATCCCCAGCTGCTCCGTGATATGCGCCGAGACCTTCAGGAGGAGCATCTGCATCAGGCCTGACATGACTCCGTTCTGGAGGCAAGAGGGAGGCAGAGTCTGTTAGACGGCCAAGAACCAAGGCCCATGCCATGGCTGGGAAAGGATGGACCCAAGGTGCCCAACACAGGCTCTCGGAGAGATGGGGGTCCCTCCGCTCAGCCCCTGCTCTCCAAAGGGCCCCTCAAGGGCACTGACAAGCCAGACAAGGAGGTGAAAGGAAGAAGCCAAGGAGGCTAGTAGGACCAGTTTTTGTGGGGGGCAGGGAAAGATTTAAGGTCTTATAATGGGAAATGAGGAGAGTAAAAGTATGGACGGGAGACTGAGGTATGGGAGTCTATGGGGGGTCCGGTCAGTGGGGTCATTACTGGGAAGGAGCAAGGGAGGCTGGGGCTCCCCAAAGTCCAGGGAGAGATGCTGAGAAGCAACGACGGGAGTGCCGAGCCAGGGACGGTGACGCCATTGCACCATGCCCAGGCCCTCAAATATTGACTCAGGGGGATGATGACAAGTTTGCTTCAAAACTAAATACAGACCATTTGTTGCCCCGGAAAAGACGGAGGTCCCCACCCCAAGCTGCTGAAGGCAGCCCGAGGGCCCTCAGCTCCCTCAAGCCCCTTGGCCTGAGATTCCAGAAAGCGGGTGTCTCCTTACGGGTGCACAGGGTACCCCTGACAGAATGTCAGCCCCTTGAGGACAGGGCATCCGCAGCACAGGGCCTCAGGACAAGGTGGGTAAGGGGTGCTTGCCAATTGGTGGCATCAAAGGCAGAAGAGATGAAGGGCAGGCAGAAAGCTTTGGACAGGGAGGACATGGACGCTGGCAAAGGTCTGACCCTCAACCGTCTAGTGGTGAGAGTTGACAGGGTCAGAGAACAGGACCCAAAGCCCACTGGCCTTGTTAACTGCCTTTGAGCGGTCAGTGGCGTGAGTACTCAAAGCTATTTGGAAGGGAATTCCCCACAGGGAGGGCCTCTCTACAGCCTCACAAAGCCCATGTGCCCAGGGACTTTTGGGGAAGGGGAACCCTGGCAGATGGTTGTGGTCACTACTTCACGCAGAAAGGAGGAGAGCCTCGGCTGAAGGGCAGCATGGCTGACTTGGCAAAGGGCAGATCACAAACCCTGATTACTGAAAGCCTCAGGAGGCCCACATGAGACTGGGCCAGACAACGGGGCTAGGCGGTACCCCAGGAAGAGACAGGAGCCAACTACTGCAAAGGTGAGAATGGCACCCGGCTGTTCGGGCCAATTCCAGATTCAGGACTGCAAGAGCAGAGGTGATGTGCTGGGAGGGAAGGATGGGAGAGAGAGGGAGACAAGGTAGCAGAGGGCTCTGAAGAGAGTGAGGGCAGGAGGGAGATTATAGACACTATGGCGGCCAATGGGCTGGGAGACCGGGCTATCTGTACGGGTGAAGTACCTAAGCACCTAGAGGAGGGCTCAAGATGGGAAAGGAAGCTGTGAGCCAGGCCTGTGAGGGTGACAGAGTGTCAGAAAGGGGCACCATGCCCCTCCTTTTTCTAAGGGCAAGGGCACCCAGGATTCAGGGTCTTCTACAAGGAGCCATTTTCTACTGAGTGCTAGCAAAGGAAAAGAATGGGACTGAAAGGTACCCAGGGGAAAGGGAGCTTGTTAATGACACATAAGTGCCACACAACAATGAAGGGAGGGAGGGGGGAAGAGAGAGAGACAGAGGGAGAGAGAGAGGGAAAGAGAAGGAGAGGGAGAGGAGAGGGGGAGAGAGAGACAGAGGAGTAGAGAGGGAGAGAGATCTTGACCAAAGAAGGGCACAGGAAATAAAAAGATAGTTCTGATCACCTAAAACTGAAAGGCTTTTGCAGAAACAAAAACAAGGCAGTTAAATTAGAAGGCAAACAGTCAACCAGGAGAGTAAAGAACCATTTGCAGTAGAGGGCTAATATTTAAGATACCTAGAGAGGGCATTTAAATAAACAAGAGCCATTCCCCAAGAAATAAAGGTCAAAAGACACAAAAAAGGGGTTTTGAAAGGAGAAATCCAAGTTATCAACAACTACAACTGCACATTTAAGCAATCCTCAAGTTCCACCAGCCACACACCCACCAAGCACACTGGCAAAGCTAGCCAAGAGAGGAAAAGGCCGACTGAGAGAGGGCACTGCTGCTGGGGCTGTGAAATGGTCCAGCCATTGTGGAAGGCAATCTGGGTTGATGGCCGAGTTGCTAAAGTTTCTAACAAAGAGATGCCTCTGTGAGGCTTATTCCCTAAGGAGATGCGAGAAAGAGGACAAAGTTATACCCATGTGTACAAAAACCACTAGTAGCACCTTTTTGTTCTAACAAAGAACTGGAAAAGAAGGTGGAGTCCCATCAGTGGGGGTACTGTTGGACAGACTACGGCCAATGAATGTGATGGAAGACCACTGGAGTCTAAGAAATGATCACAGACTGATTTCTGAGAATGCTGGGACATCTTGTCTAAAGTTGACGCAAAGAAAAAGAAGCAGACTTGGAGACAGCAACGAGACAAATGCTTGAAACCTCTGACCTGCCCATGCCCAAGGCAGCCTCAGAGGCTCCCGACCTCTCTGAGAATGCAGTGACTGAGGTGCAGACTGAGCTAGCAGGATCTGAGAACTTGAATACACTTACTGGTGACAAGGAAGGATCTGAAAACTTTTTTTTTTTTTTTTTTGGGGGGGGGGGGAGGGTGCTTTTCAATGAGAGAGGAAACAAGATGCATGTCAATGAGACTTTAAAAAAAGAGGAGCCCAGAAGAGAAGAAGGTCAGAGGGCACCAAACAGCATGGTTTGGAAGCCATATGCAGAACTTGTCCTGTGCTTTTAAAAAAGGAAACAAGCTGGACTCTATTTTACATGATCTCTCTCCTCTTTATTTATGGAAATATCTGTGTCCATCAGGACCAGAATGAGGAGGAGCAGCAACAGACACTGTCTGGCAGACCATCACTGGGTTGTAGGGCCACTGGAGCCACCAGACTTGCCAGTCACAGGATGAACCCCCTGAATGGGGGTTCTCACAGGCCTAAAATGACAATCCCTGCCAGGAAGCGTGAAAGGGGAGGGCAGAGGTACTTCAGGTTGTCACACCCCTGCAGAGGATGCAGGGCAGCCTTCCACAAATGCTTCAGTGACATTTTGCAAAGCACACATCCGATGGGGTGGCCAAGGGCACAACTAATCCCCATGGGACTCAGCCTGGGCTTAAGGGGCGGGCCTGATCAAACATGGGGTGACAGGGACCTGGCAGCTCCACCAGGATGCTGGAGGCCTCATTCACAGGGCCCGGTGCCAGGAACATTGTGGGTAGTGGCTCCAACTGGGTTTGGGGCCCAAGAGATCAGCCAGAGGCTTCCTACCCTGGGCTCTAATGGCACCTTGCCCATCTCCCCACACATTACAGGAGAGATCACGGGCCATTGAAGGTTCAAAAGGCTTCAGATACGGGCCTGGTGATGGGCAGTGTCAGTGGCCAAGGCCCAATGAAATGACCCTGGTAAGCTCCCCAAGGCCACCTGCTGTGAGTGCCCCTTTCTCCTTCAAGACACAGTTCAAGCATCACCTTCCACACTGGCTCTTTCCTGAAGCCTGTATCTTCTTTATAGGTATGGTCTCCTCCAACAGAACCTCAAAGACAAGGATTCTCAGTCTCCAAAAGCCTGAGAGCTCCAGAGCCTGGCACGCAGTAGGCATTTAATTAATGCTTGTGGTCCAAGGCAGGCAGTGGTCACATCAGGGAGACCCAAAGCACAGTCCCAGGAAACACTGAACACCAGTCCTCCAGCAAGCAGAGATAGTGCCATTAAGCTTTCTGGGCTTTAAGGAATCATGTGGCACCGTTCCCTCAGCACCTCAAGGCTCTCTCCAGCTCCCTTTCAGCTCATCTTTGAAGACTTACCACAAAATGTAGAAGAAAGGGTTGCAAGGATTTTTTTTTTTTTTCATTTCACAGACGAGGAATCAGGTCGGAGGTGAGCAGGGTCTCCAGGATCATAGGTTTTAAGAGCCAGGACTCACACCCCAAGCTTGCCTCAAGGTCACTTGGTGAGTAGCTGGGCAGTTCGGTGGATAAAGTGTGGACTTGGCGACAGTTAGTCATCTGGGGTAAATCTGGCCTCAGACATTTCCTAGCTGTGTGATCCTGGGCCGGTCACTTCACCCTGTTTGCCTCAGTTTCTCTGCCAAGAAAGCCCCAAACAGGGTCACCGAGAGTGGGACGTGTCTAGGATGACTAATCCCAAAACACTTGCTGACCACCTTCTGCTGAAAGACCTATCCCGCGCTGCTCATGCCAAGGCTACTCATGCTCTTGCTGAGCCTGAGAACCGCCTCCATGCCAATGGCCGGCTGTGCTCGCCCCACTGACCTTCAGCCTCCATGGCAAAGCACTGTGAGCAGAGCCATGGGCCCCCCAAACCAAAAGAGTGCCTGACCTCTAGCGCAGGGTCCTGGATGTCCTGAGAGCGAAGGGCAAGACTCCCGGCAGAGCCAGGCCCAGTGCCAGTGCCACTGGGGGGTGGGGGCGGGAGACTCTGTGTCTGAAAGCTGGGCATGCCCAGTCTGCAGATCTTGGGCAAGGCCGGCCCCTCCCCCAGCCCGGGAGCAGACAGCAGAGGGATGACTCAGGACACGCTCAGGGGCTGTCCCCTCCAGCCTCCTTCTGCAGAGGGGCCATCATGCTGCTCCCCTCTGAGTCTGCAGGGGAAAAAGACCTGCCAAAGGGAGAGGCTCCCCAGAGCAGCCTTGGTGGATGGGTCTGTCTCAGTAATGAGGGTGGGGACCAACAAGCCACTGGGGGGCCTCCCCAGGAAGGCCTGACAGCGTGGGTGGGAAAAGGAGTTCCTTCGAATGAAAGCTCAGGCCCAAAAGGCCCATGGAAAAAGCCAGCCTGGCTGTGAGTGGAGGGGCCGGTGTCACCTCCCGGCCATTTCTGATGGGCATCTTGGGTGAGCCGTCTCCTTCCGCTGCTCTTGTGGAGAAGTGGAGAGCTGTGGGTTGGACGGTCGCCCCGGCAGAGCCACAGCGGGTGGGATGGCTGGGTCCCTGACGCTCTTACCAAGGACATGGATCAAAGTGCAGAAGGCAAGCTCATCAAATCTGTGATGACAAAAAGTTGGGAGAGACAAGAGACAAAGGATACTTGGCAGGTCGAAGCTTGAAGATGGTATCACGAGGGATATAGTCCACCAAGTCCTCTTGGAAGCATCTCAAAGAGACTGAGGGATTGCAATGGGCCACAGCCAAGCCACCTGAGTCTGCCAAGAGGCATTAACGCCATCTTGAGCTGTGTGAAGGGGGCCAGGGCTTCCAGGCCAGGGAGATGAGAACACTATCCGCCTCTGCCTTGGAGTCCTGGGCCCAGGTCCAGGCAGAAGGGCTTAAGGAGGACAACGATACGCTGGAGAGGCCAGAGGAAGGTGACCAGGAGGGCGATGAAGGGCCCGAGGTCCCCACCAGAGGACGTCCTGTCTTCAGGCATCTCAGGTTATGAGGAGGAGGAGGACTAGCCTTGTTTGGTTTGGCCCAAGGGCAGAACCAGAAGCAAACCCTGCAAGCTCTTCCGGATGCCGAGTGTGGGAATGATGGGTGCTCTCCCCAGGTGACCGGGCTGGCAGTGGGCTCCCTCTGCAAAGGCCTCTGACTAGTGGCTGGGTCACTGTTCAGGCTCTGACCACACCGGGACCACAGAAGACCTTCCCCCACGGCCCTTTGCCCTTCTGTGACTCTATAAAGTGGCTCCTTGGGCTCCCTTTTGGGGCATTTTTCCTCACTGCCTGACCCCAGGCAGACCACTGGGCACTGACTGTCCACCTCCCTCCTCCAGCAGATGGTGGGTCTGGCAACAACTTCTTTCTTCTCATGACGACAGCTCCAATGCCCAACAGCCACTCCCTGCCGGAACCCGAGGTGTCCTCAAGTAGCCAGGAAGAGAACCATAGCGTGCTTCAGTCACTCTCACTGCCCATCAGGAAGATAAAGGCTGAGGAGCAACATTTCAAAATGGCCCCACAGGCTCAGACTGAGTGACTGAGCCACTCCAGATGAGGGACGCAAACTTCTGTAGAAATAACAGCTGGTCACAACCACCAGAACAAAAATTAACATGCATTTCTGTGCCCGAGCGTCCACATGGAAACGCAGGCCTGCCCTCCACAGGGGCACTTCATTCTCACTCACGTCCTACTAATGAGCTTCTAAGGCTTGACTGTAGGACAGGGGAGGAGGGAATCTGGGCAGCAGCCAGGGTTGGGCAGGGGTCCTCAGTCCCTTTCACCCTGTATCTGAATGGAAGGCTGCCCGACATCCTCAGGAAATGCTCCTGCTCTCAGAAGTCACCTGGCAGATGGGAGGTGGGACAAGCAGACCATAGACTGCAACTCAAGTTTTAACAATGTAGACAAACCAGAAGCTAGTGCAGGGGACTAGAGAGCGTGCACTAGCCAAGACTCCCACTTAACCCGGGAGATCTTAGGCTTCACCTCAGCCTGGCAAAGTGGAGACAATGGCAATCTGGGCAGTGATCCTGGGAGAAGTGGGGGGAAGGGCGGACGTGTGACTTGGCCCCAGCATTCTGGAAAGCTCCCCGAAGTGATGCTCACTGGGATCCCCCGGTGGAGGTGGAAGGAAGCACAGGCCACAGCGACAAATTCGCAGCTTTGTTTTTAGTCTTGATTAAGAGCTGGAACAAGACAGATGCACACAGGGGGAGCAAGCTAACCAAGGCTGTGGCCCAATGGGAAATGCAGCCCTTCTACACGGTAAGAAGTGGCAAATACGAAGGAAGCCAGTGCGCGGGACAACACTTGACCTTGCAGCCAGTAGGACCCCAGAGCCAAGTTCAAACCTGGCTGCAGATTGTTCTAAGGGTCCTGGCCAAGGCACCTCAGCTGTTTCCTCAACTGTAAAAAGGGGTCCAAGGAATTGCGCTCCCTCCCCGGGGGGTGTCGGACAGGTCCAGCATACATGACTTCTTTGGCAAGGAGGAGGGAACAAAACAAAACTCAAACTGAGATCAGCCTCAAGAAGGGAGAAAGCAAAGACATGCAACCCTCTCTGTCTGAGGCCAGACCACGCACACCCGCCACCTTCTCCCCAGTTCTGGGCCCGGCAGCACAGCCTGCCCGAGGGGAAGCTTGCCCGAGCAGCATGGGCGGAGAAAGGCACAAGGAAGACCAAGTGGGCAGGCAGAGGGCATGGGGGACCCCGAGGATGCCAGGGAAGAGGCTCTGTGGCTTAAAAGCAGCCCTTGTCACCACCTGAAGGTGAGTGGCCTCCAGGGAGCCCCACGTGACAGCTAAGCCACTCTCACCAATCTGTGAACAGTCCTGGACAGTGGGGAAGTTCTGCAAGACCCAAGGAAGGCAAACGGGGTCTGAGAAGAGGAGCGCTGTTTGGTTCTGGTGAAATTGTGGAGCATGGAATTGAGGGGAAGGAGTCGCGTCAGACCAACGGCGCTGGGAGTCCAACACTCTCTCGCCCCGATGGAGAGACCGATATTGGGCGTCTGTCACCACGTCCTCGGCCCTCTCCCATGGTTTGATGTGGGATTGCCAGTGACAGCGGCATTAAGGATAGGGCACCACAGCCATACCTGAAAGCCAGGGGCCTTTCTGCGCTCTGCCCAGAGCCAGCAGCAGCCACACTGGCCCTTGTCAGCCCACACCCCAGTTTGCTGCTCACCGGCTCAGAGCATTTAGGGGAGTGGCCATGCTGGGGACGCCGCCCCTCTGGGGCAGAGCAGAGCGCCCAGGACAGGGAAGGGGCTCCTACCTGCTTGACAGCTTGTTGGAGCTTTTCGAGGTTGATCTCCTTAGCCTCCTTCAGCAGCGTCTTCTCATCCATCTTCAACATGGACACCCTGTACTGGCAGAGCTCCACCACCACCACATCGGGCTGCACCTCCTGGATGGTCTATCAGGAGAGGAATGAAGGCAGTCACTCAGTGGGCCCCCTTCCCAGCCTCCCGAGGTGGGATCTCAGTAGGTCTGCAACAAGTCAGGAGCAAGAGAGGACCACTAAATGCCCCAGCATCTCTGCTCACCTGTGGAGCCAGGGCTTCTATCTGGTGCGTTCGAATTTTCAGGGAATGGGTTTCTTGGTAAGGCTTTGCACTTCTTGTGCCATGCTGTAAATTTCCTTTTCCATTATTTCTTCCATATCTTTCTCTCCGTTTCTTTTCCAGCTTTGTCCCTCTAGCACTCGCCACTCATTTACAAAAACACTTTTAGCTCAAATAGCTTTTTTATGATGGGATTCTTTTTGTTTCTTATTTGTCCCCATTTCCAGGCTACTTCCTGACTTTGTCATTTATGTTGGGGTTGGCCTCTATACATTTCTGAAGGGAAAATATAGCCTGACCCTGTGGCTACTTTTGGGGAGACACTGGAGGTCATGTTATTCCAGGCTCTAAGGGTCAGCAGCTTTCAGTGCTCCCAAGTGAATGGATTCAGGACAAAGTCTGACTGCTGCACCCTGGAAGTTCCTGAGCACCAGCAGGTGGACAGGCCCAATCGCCAAGCACTGAAGCCCCCAGTTAGATCTTAATGACATCCTTGGGGCACCAAAGCACAGGGTGGGCTTCTCCCCAGCCCGTGGCCACCTTGCTTTCCTTAAAGGTGGCTTTTGTTACCGCCCCTCTGGGGAAGCTCTAAAAAGGAGCAATTGAAAGGTGACCGGCTTCCTGCCAGCCTGGTTCCTTCCCAGAACCAGGCTGCCCGCACTGATGCTTTCAGACCAGCAGAGGGCACCAGCACCCAGGACCCTGCTAGGACACAGCCTCAGAAGGATGGGCCATGGCTCCAGACCTGCATCCACGGCAGCAAGGACACCGCCATGGCTGCTCTTCAGAGTAGGAACGAGGTGCTTAATAAATGCACCAGGCACTGTGCTAAGCACCCACAAGTGCGCCCTCCTCTGCCACCAAAGTAGGACGGGATTCCCATCACAGGCCTCCATTTGCACAGGGCCAGGAGGGCAAAGAGCACGAGACCCCAGCCCTGGGCACAGACAGGCCAGCCAAACTCTAGGGGCTAAGGGGAAGAGTCCTCAGCAGGCCTCCCCCCAGACCTCCCCTGCTCCTGAGCTATGGGAAGAGCAAGAGAAGGAAGGGGGTCTGGATGTTAGGGGGCTGTTCTGTTGGTGAGGAGCAAACCCTGGAAGCCATCCCCATAGGATCAGGGCTAAACTATCTGGCCCCGGCCTTCTCTTCGATTTTACAGGGCAGTAACAGGACCAAAAACTGATGAACCAATACAGAAGGGAGGGGTTTTTGCTATCTTCCATTTTGCCCCCTGCTTATCTTTTGCCTCCCCCCAAGAAACCTGCATGCTCAGAATAACCTTACAGTCCTATGCCTCCTCCAGGGCCGCCTTCTCCACCGTTCTAATGTTTCCCGATTCTCTTTCATCTCTTCCCTTTATTCCCCACTTAAAACCCTTCATAAAGACAGCATCCTTTGGAAATACAAACAGAATCTCTTTCATACTCTTTCTGATACTGCTAACTGACTGCGGGGGGAGGGAAGGGAGGGAAAGAAGAGAGGAAGAGGGAAATAATATGTTCAGAAGGGAAAAAAACATATGAAAATTGCTTCCTTTTCTTTTTCTCTTCTCCTCAGCAGGGGGCTGAAGGACGGACCAAGCTGAAAGAAGTCTAACAACCCATCTAGCTTCTCAATGAATCCCAGAAGAATTATCATTAATTAATGTGTGACCAAAGACACCTCCGGCTGAAAGGATTCCCAGAGACAATCTGTCCTTACTAAGACTGGGTGGACAGAAGGCAGCTGGGGGGAAGAGGTGCCTCTGCAGCTCGGCGCCGTGCTGTGGGCAAATGCAGGATGCGAGTCGGTCAGAAACCCCGCATCGAGGAGCCCTTCCAGGGCCCTGGGCAGACTCCCTGGGGTCTTGAGGCCCGTCGGAGCCTCCCTCACACGGCTCCCCCACCTACAACACCCCCAATGTACCTTCACTACGTCCCGCTTGCTGTCATCACTGAAGTGGGCTGTGCCAACCACGTACACCTTACTTCCTTCTTCTGTGACCAATTCTGTGACAGTACCTGGAAGACTGGGCTGCTTTTGTCTCTTCTTCATTTTCATCTCCAGAAGAATCTTAAAAGCATCCACATCAGCTGCAAACGAGGCAAAAAGATGAGCTACTAGTGGATCCATCCTGGGACGGATCATCAAGCTTCACCAAGACAAATGCGTAACTTTTAGGACCACAGGACATCCCTGAGATGTCTCATAACCCTGTTATCCAGCCAAAGCTCACACACCTACAACTTGCTTCTTATCGTCACACCAGTCAGGAGGTAACCACTAGCCTGCCCACAGGAGCCCCCTCAAACGTAACACAGCCCAGCAGCACCAGAGAAAGGACAAATCCCCTTCTACCTGGGCAGGAAACTCTCCCGGGATTTTCCCTAACTGTCCCAGGGACTCTGTCTCAGAGAGCAAGAATGCAGTGAAAGGGGCAAGCCCCAGGCCTCTGTAGAGTGAAAAAGGAAGAAAAAGCCCCAGCCACTGATTGTATCCTTCAAAGAAGCAGCTTGTACTAAGAGGCAGAGAGCCATCAAGACAGCAAGATCCTTCCAGTTTCATCATCCACCCTACCCTTCCTCAAGTCTCCACCTCAAAACAAAATTCACATTGGGTCTGCAACTTGATCTCTGTCTAAAAGCAAATGGAGATGAATGCCTGCACCGAGGGGAAGTCAGGGCATCTCTGCAAAACCTGGAAGTCATGGGCCTTTGGCTAACAAAGCCTTGGGGGGGGGGGGGGCGCTTCCCATTCCCTTGAAGCCCTCTCCTCAAGGCTCGTTGGAGTGTGATGGCAGCAAGCCTGCTCCCAAAACCCTTCGGCTGGACAAAATCTGGCAAGAGAAGACTGGGTCTCCACAACCATTTCCCTTTAGCACAGGGCCTGGCTACCTTTGGGACAATTTGTGTTTTTCTCCTGGGCTTAGAGCTTCATAAATACTGGCCTCCTACCAGGAGGAAGAGTCAATTAAGGTTCTACCAGATAAACTTACAGAGATTCTGGGCGTCACTGGAGAGCACCCCAGGGTCACATTCCGCGGCTGTGGCCGAAGGGGCTGGCTCCTCCGCAGTCTGCAGAACAAAACAACAGGATGTTTCAGGAGAAGCTGCAGGATTAAGGAAAGCCAGGAGCTGCTGGATTCCTCTGCCTGTGTCCCCTGGCTGGTCTGTAAAGGTGACACAGCTTTGTGCCTGCTCGAGGCCAGGCTGGGTGACAGGATCCCTTTACAAGTATTACTTGTGCATAAGTAAAGCATTGCCCCACGCGCCCTCACCGTTCTGGGCAGGCACATCTATGCAGATGACATAAGGTGACGCCCAGCCCAGACAGACCCCTGAAGCTTGGAGGAGGGACAGAGAACATCATCCCAGAGGGGCAGCACGCCCTTGCCTCCAGTGCTCAATGGTGGGTTCTCGGTGCCAGCCAGTAGCCAAACACAGAGAATGCAGGAGGGGATGGCTGGACCCCTCTTTTCCGCTCTTATCTCTGGAGATCTTCCTTCCCGTCAGCCATGTCTACCTCAGGGGTCAGAAGATGCTCACTCCCAAATACCAAAATGTCTTGGCGAAAAATGAAAAGGATCTTTTGTGTTTTGAGAAGGTGGGTCTCCTGATCCCCTCATCTCTTGAAAAGGGCCCATCTGTAGACGTGGGACAACCCATACGGCAAGGAGGAGGCACCAGCCAGCCACCTCTGCGGGCACCCTGACACTCAGGCTGGGGCTAGACACCCCCTGCTCCCCTTCAGTTCAGACACGAGGTCTTCTCACTGGTTCTGATCCATCTTTTTGTCAAGGCCCAAACTTTGCTCAACAGACGTTTCCATCTTCAGCCCCATCAGGTGAGCTGCCCTGCATCCCCCGCCTCACTCCCCTGTGGTCTGGCATCCACTTCTGCTACTCTGTGTCCCAAATACCCTCCCGGCCTAGGCCAGGCACTCCTCTAAACTATTCTCCCTGTTATTCAGAGCAGAAACCTCAGTTTCTGTTTTCCCCTTTTTCACCCCTCCCACTGTCCCTTTTTCATTTGCACCCCTTTTCTCTCCTCTCACCACCACCCTAGTGCAGGCCTTCATCACCTCCAGCTCAGGCTTCTGTGATTGCCTGAGTTCTGCCTCTTTCTAGCCTTTCTCTGGTACTATCACTGAAATGATCTTCCCAGGCTCTCACCGTTCTGCTCCTGCTGGCTCCTGAGCTCAGCAAATAGGGTCCTCCATAAGTTCTCCCAGACTACTTCCCACCACTGCCTCTTTCAAGTGCTCCAGCCTGGCTGGGAGAGGGCTCTGAAGGTAGGACGCTGGGCAATCGCTCACCCACGGCCATCTCAGGAGTGATGGGCACCTGCCCATTACAAGATGTGCTCATAAGGGAGTTTCCCCCTGGCAGACACAAACTTACTTCCTGGGGCTGTTCCTCCTGCATCCCGAGGGAGCTGGCTTGGGTCTCTGGTGGAAGCTGGCCTGTGAGAGGACATAGAGACAGAAAGACAAAGGTCTGAGGCGGCCACTTTACCCAGATCCCCCCCCAAAGACCTCAGAGCAAGGCTCTGACTGTAGTCAGATTGGCCTTCACCAGTAACAGTGTCCATGGAGCCCAAGTGACAGAGGGAGGCACAAGGAGCCATGGTCTGAGTACCCCAGAAGGATCTTTGGAAGGTTTCACTTTGCCAGATACCAACCAATCAATCATAGGACTCCAAGAAAATGTTAGGGGAAGACCACAGAAACTTCCCCTAACATGATTTAGGAAACATGTCCAGGAGCTCAGAGCAGAGCGTCAAGACTGAAGTGCCCTGCAGGGCCAGGAGCAGGCCCCACCGTGGCTGGGGCAAGAGGCAGACAGCTACCTTCTGGGTCCTTGTCACACCTCCTGGATGATAAAGCACACATGCAGGAAGGGCAGCCGGGCCAGAGCTCAGGGGTTTCCCTTGACCACTCCCCAATCCCCTTCCTCACTCTGGCCTCAGGTCAGGAACAAGGGAAGGGGCACTGAACACTCCTAAGACATTTGGGGAGGCAGCTCTGGTTCCTGGCTATTTCTCTAACTGGAAACCTTGTGATGGTAGTCTCACTCTATCCTCCTCCCTGCCAGAAAGCCTCTCTGGACAGGACACAGACCTTTGGTCCACACCCCAGACTCCCTTTTCTCTTTCTTGTTTAGAAAAACACTACTAAGGACAGTTCAGACCTATATGGGGGCTTGCAGTTTGCAGAGCACTCTGATCCTCAGAACAAAGTTCTCCACGAGTCACAGCTTTTCCAAATTGGGAGTCATCGATGACCCTGTCTTGTTACTACTTCTATCAGACCACCAAGGTCCTTGGCAAGGGACAAACCCAACCTCACTATTTCAAGCCAACACTGACAACAGTAAGAACACCAAGAAAAAAAAAAAAAGGCCAATTTGATCTGTACAAATCAGAGGTCTAAGAAAAAGGTTGCTTTTGAGGAATGGCAGCCATGTTCTTTGTTTCACATGTACCAAAGGAATAAAAACTGTACGTTGGGCACGAGCGAATCATCATTCAAACAGATTTCAGAAAACACTTCATTTTGCCTAATTACTCATTACATTCAAATTTCTATGAAATTCATCTTATGTTTCACCAGTCAGTCACTCATCATCACTGTTTGTTTTGGCGCTGAATATTGTCATTTGGAGGGTTTTGTTGCCTTACCAACAACAGTTCTTTTGGGCACAGTCAAGAGCAGTAAAATATTTTTATTTCTTATCAGGATAAGGCATGTTTCTGCAAAATAAATCTCTGATGTTGACATTTTGAAGAATCCTGATCAAAACATTACAATTGCTTTATTCCAATAGATCTAGATCCATTGAACTTCCTCCTTTGGGGTTCCATCCAATAATGCAGACAACAATCTAGAGATCTGCCCCCTTGCTGGCCCGCCTGTGTGGTTCTTCTCCAGGTCCTCCCTACATGTGTTAGACAGGGCCCCCCATTGTGAGCCATTTAGCTGCCCACCCCGAGTGACTGACCCATTCTTTCTCCCTGCACAGTTCCCTGGTGACACTTTTCATTCATGTTCTATGACGTGTCACTTTGGTTTTGGGCTGAAAGCCACTGCTGTCTATGGGATGGTCATTTCTGATTCTTCAGAGACTGTTCTGTCCCAAGTTTTGCGTAAAACCAAGAGGAGTAAAATGTTGGCATTAAAAACACAGGCCAATAAGGGAGCTTTGCAGTTGCCTGAAAGCAATCTGGCCAATTCTTATCCTTTTAAATTCTATGCTAAACTTGCTGTCCATTCAACTGAAAGTCATGATCTGGGCAAGAGTGGGTGGCTGCCTGAGGACACAGAGAAAGAAAGACAGACAAAGAGAAGGGCAGGGAAAGAGAGAGGGACAGAAAGAGGGGAGGAAGGAAAAAAGAGGGGAGAAAGAAAGAGGGGGAGAGAGGATAAGTGGGGGGGGAGGGAAAAGGGTAGGTTATGTGTCCATCAAGGATCCTAGCAGGAAAAATCAATTAGCAAATCTAATTGTAAAAGAGACCTTACAGTCCATCTGGTCTAACTCGGTCAATTTACAAATTGAGAAAGCTGAGGCCCACAGAGGGCTGTCCCTTGCTCAAGGTGACTCAGCAAGATAGTAGCTTTTTCAAGGTCCTGGGCAGAAGTTCCTCATCAGCCTCAGCTGTAATTATTTCAAGGTCTTCGGCCCACCCTGACCTCTCGGATTAGTGGGTCAACAGCAGCCCAACTCATTCAAAGCCTTTTCACAAAAAAAGGACCAGGATGAGTCAAGGCTTTAACACAGAGAGGGCGCTTGCAGCCAACCCTGGCTCCTGCGGCCCATCAGTGACTCTTTACCCAACACCATTTGCTCCCTTTCCTGTTGAATTTCTAGCCATCTGTTAAGGACCAACTCCAAAGTGACTCGGTCCAGGGAGCCTTCCCAGGCCCTCCAGATCCTTGGTGCTCTTGTACATTAAGTTACCTGTATCGGGAGCCTGTGCTCCCAAGCCAGAAGCCCCAAAGGCACAGGCTTTGGTTTTAGCTAAATTCCGTAAAAAGGTAGACAGGAGGTACTCAATGAATGTTTACCAGAGTGAAACTGGGGGACATGAACACCAGTCCAGATGACCAGTGTGGCAAGCAAAAGAGAGAGTACGGACTGGCAGCCACCGGTCAGGGCTCTGGGGGAGCTGTGTTCACTTCCTCTGCCTTCCTCACCCGATCTGTGAGACGAGGAGGATCCCCGAGTCAATGACACTCAAATGTGCCGCCTGTTCTCTAATGCCCAACTCCAGCCGAAGAAAGAAGCCCCCTCCCCTCCCCGCCTGGCACACAAGGCAACCAGGAAGGGCTGCCAGGGCCCGCCTGGCAGACAATCAGCCTGAAAGCATGTTTTCAGTCCCTGTTTTTTGACAGAAAGTAACCAACAGCTGCTGCTTCCAAGCAGAGATTGAAGGCGGTTTGCTGCCAACACACCCAAACAGATTAAAATCTTTAACAAGGGGGGGAGGGACCCGTCAGACTCCCTGCAGCCTGGCTGGCCTCCCACAAATGAGACACACATACGTGTCCCAAAGCTCCCCTTGCTCGCAGTCTCCTCCCACCCCTCCCAGGACCCAGGTGTCCCACCTTCCTGTCACCTGGGGTTATCCCAAGGCCAGCAGCCCCAAGGCCTGAAAGTTAAGCCCTGGGCACCAAGTGAAGAGAGAAGCCCCCAGAGCCGGTCCAGGAAGCCTGGGCTAAGGCAGGGCTCCCTCCCCAGCCCCCCAGGATGAGTTCTTCTCAGAGCTTGGACCACTCTTAGGGGTGTTTCATTCTAGCTCTGCTCCCATGCTAACCTAGGCTGCGTTTCCCCATCCCCAGAGGCTCACTAGGACCCTTTATGGGAAGATGCACAGCACCAACTCCCCTTTTAAACCTGCTGGGGTGTGCCCACCTGCAGCGGCCACACCTGCTTGAGTTGCTGCCTCACTGTGCCCAGACCCTCACCTGCCATCCTAAAGTCCAAGAAAGACCACCGCCATGGGCAAAGGCTTCAGGACATGTGTCTTTAGGAAGCTCCAAGAGAACTCAGGGGCGGGCAGGCTCTTCTGGAGCCTGGCACCTAGGGTAAGGAACAAAGCATCTTTCTGCCCCCATCCACTGCTTAGGAGCAAGGGCCAATGCAGGGCCAGGAGGAGGGCTCCTGGGCCAGCAATGGCCACTCTAGCCAGAACCCTGTCACCCAGCTGGCCAGAGGGCCTGGCAAGAGCCGGGGCTTCCTCTCCCTCCTTTCTGTCTGATTCTTCTAGGGACAATTCTCCCAGACCCCCAGAAGGGGAACTTGTGGCCACTCCCTCTTGTTCCTCAGACATGACTGCACGTGGGCAGTGGGAGAGAGCGGAAGGCATCCTGGCCGTGGGGTCAGCTTTCGGGCCAGCCATGTCCACCTCTCTAGGCCTCGATTCCCTCATCTGTAAGATGTTTATCAGAGGTGCAGGGAGGCCCCAGTGAAAGGGCTGGCCAAAGCCTGCCAGCCTCAGTTTGCCTTCTCCCTAATCCCTTGTGCTCTCTAGATTGGATGTCCCTTTGGCAGCCTGCCATCCACCCTTGACTCTTCTCAGCTACCCCCAAGCAGAAAGCAGCAGGGCTGGGGCCACTGCTTGGGAAGAGCCCCGTGAGTGCTGGGTTCAAACCCCTGCCCCCCAGTTCCTTCTGCCAAGGAAGGGAGGCTGGGCTCCATGACCCGTCCTCTGAAGGAGGAACCCGGCCCACACTGGCCCCACTGTCTGACCTGCCAGCCTCCCCCGGATAACTCGGCCCTGGGCACGGGGAGCTGACGGACCAGGTGAGGCCTTGAGGGGGGGACTCTAAGGGGGCTCCCCCCACGGCCTGGCTCCAGAACACAAGCAGCAGGGACACAGGAAGGCCGCAGCCACTGGTCTGTTTCAGAGGAAGGCATTGAGCCCCAGTGTGCCCAAGGCCAGACCCAGACCCAGACCCCAGGTTCTCCAGGCCTACATTCACTGAGATGCTGAGATGGGGGGGGAGGGTGGTCCCAGGCAGGCTCCTCGAGGGAGCCCCGGAGGACGGACACCACCTAGCGGCTGTTCCCCGGGGCCTCATGCCTCGCCAGGGCCACCACGGGAAGCCAGGCCTTGGCCTGTGCAAACTCAGCGACCGGCGGCAGAGAGACCAGGAGCCAGCCAGATGTACCTGTGCCCAGTGCGCACTTATCAAGCGCCTAGTGTATGCCAGGTGCTGGGGTCAACCTTGGGACACAAGGAAAGGCCCACAGGGGCTCAGTGTGGGGAAAATGGGAAGTAATTAGCAGAGGGAAGGCCAAGGCCCAGCATTTAGAGGGCGCCTGCTGTCTGCTGGTCCTGCCCCAGTCCCCCAGCTGGTCAGGGTCTGAAGCTCTTGGGCCCTCGGGACGGCCTCTGAGGGGAACTGTCCCCTTCTCCCCCCACAGCTGGTGGCGGCTCTCCAGGCTTCTACCTGGGGCTTCTCGGCCGAACCTCTCAACAGCGAGCCGGGCTCTGGGCTAAGTGCAGCAGGAGGGGCTGACCTGCGGGTGCGGGAGGGAACAAGGAAGTGAGGGAGGACGGGAGAAGGAACTGGGGGAGGGAAAAGGAGAAGGAAGGGGGGGAGGGGGGAGGAGTAGCGGAAGGGGGAGGAGGAAAGGGGGAAAAGTAAGTGGGGGGAAGGGGGAGGAGCTGGGGGGAGGGGACGCCCGGTCTCGGCCTGGTTTCGGCCCGGCCCGGGGTGACAGGACGGGCCCGGCACGGTGGGGGGGGGGGTGGTGGAGGGGCCGCCCCAACCCGCCCCCTCCCCCCACGAGGCTCTAGAGAGTTCCCCCAGTCCTAGCGAGAAGCCGCAGGGGAGACTGGCCGTCCAGCCCCAAAAGCCTCTAAGAGACAGCACCCCCGCGCGCTGCTCAGGCAGCACCTGCACCGCCCCCTCCCCTGGGACTCGGACCCCGGTCAGGCTCCGCCACCCGGCAGCTCCCTCACCTCGGTCGCTCGCTAGCTTGCTCTCTCCGGTCCGTCGCACGGGAGGGAGGGGGGAGCGCGGGACCGCAGGGCACGCAGGGAAGAGGAGTCCCGGCCTCCTGTCCTTCTCCAGGCGGCCGCTCTGGACCTCGGAGAGGGAACTACAAATCCCAGGGGGTAGCGCGCCACCCGGTGCCTGGACGCATGCGTGCCGACGCCGTCCGGCCTCGCGAATGGGCGGGGCTCGGCGGCGAGGGAAGGGGAAGGAAAGGGGAGGGGAGAAAGGGGAGGGGGTAGGCAAAGGAGAGAGGAAGGAGGAGGAGGAGGAGGAGGAGGAGGAGGAGGAGAAAGCAGGGGAGGAAGGGAGTTTGGGGAGCGGGAGCTCCTGGAGGCAGTTTGGAGAAGGGCGGGGATAGGAAAGAGAATAAGCCCCTCCTCCACAACGGCCACTTACCACCGAGGCCGGCAGAAGGGAAGTGACTTGCTCAGGGTCCGGCAGCCAGTAAGAGTGCGTGCCTCAGAGCTCCCCCTGCTCCGCCCGTCTCCTTCCGCGCCCCCAGCCCAGGTGGCCCACGGTCCCCCACTCTTCCGGGGCCCCCACGACGCGGACTTCCTAGCTCTGCACACGGCGCCCTTACCAGCTCTGCTGTCAAAACGGCGTCTCCTCCAATGTCCCCAGGCCGGATCCTTAGGGACCCTGACCGTGGGGGAGGGGGGGGGACAGAGCAAAGGGCCGGGGGTACTTCTCCACCGTGCTGCACGCCGCTATCCAGCACCCCCGGCTCCACAAAGTGACCGCCCGAGGAAAGATCCGCGCTCTTTCCCATTTCGCAGATGAGCAGCTTGAGGCTCAGAGTGTGCAGCAGCAGTCTAACTGGTTGGGACGGCTGGAGGAACCAGGATGGGGGATGGCAGGCGGGCCAGAGGAGCCTAGGAGGCCTCTCTACTTAGTGGGCTCCCCTCCCCCAGCAGGGGCCCCCAGCCGACCCCTCCCCACCCCTTCCTCTGGCCTTTGGGCCCAGTTTGGGAGGAGCCTTGAAGCCCCAGGATGAGTTCATTCGGGATGCTCTGCCGGAAGTCCGCCCCCCCCTCCCCGGGGCCTCCCTCCCAGCCAAGGCTCCGGGATCTCCTCGGGAATCTTGGCTCCGGCAGCCAAGGAAGGACTGAAAGCGAGGGAGACGGGCAGAGGGGCGCAGACGGGGGAAGAAGGGAGGATCAGGGGCACAAGGGGTGGGGGGTGGGGGGCTGGAGCAGATTATAAAGTCCATCAATAGATGCTCCAGAACCGGGGTCAGACACCAAGCCTGGGCTGGTCACTTTGGGGGGCCCTTGGGGAGTAGGGAGGGACCCTGGACTGGTCACTTTGGGGAGTAGGGAGAGACCCTGGGCTGGTCACTTTGG